>OMLF01018407.1:10634-24115 GCA_900302615.1 Holocentrus rufus
TGTGGATTTGATCGCCGCCTTGCCCTTTGACCTCCTCTATGCCTTCAATATCAGTGTAGTGAGTCTGACACACACAAACACAAACACACACACACACACACACACGCACAGAGGATGTTGCGGTGGCAGAAGCAGGAAATAACTGATTTTGCGGTGATTTGATTTGTCAGTGCAGTCGGCCCTGGGGCCACTTTGGACTCTGAAATATGTGGAGGACAACCGGCTGGCTTGTAAACATGGTATTAAATATAGAGGGAAGGAGAGAGAACAAGAGAGTGAGAAGAAAAGAAAGAAAAAATGAAGGAAAGAAAGAAAGAAAGGAGGAAAGAAAGAAGACGTGAACTCGCTTACACACAAACTGGATTGGCGATGAATGATTGGGAGCCAAGAATTATTAAATGGATCTGGCTCGGGCCTCTATTCTGCCAACAATAGGGACAGACACATTAAATTACATCACACACACACTCACACACACACACACACACAGACACACACACCACTGACATGTATTGCTGCCACTCTTCGTTCACTGACATTTTTTCCCCTCATCTCTTTTTCTCTGACCCTTTCACCCTCTTCCTCTCCTTCTCTCTCTCTCTCTCTTCCTCTTTCTGACTTTTGCCCAAAAAACAGAGATAAATTTCTCCGAGCCTTTCGAAGCGTTGCGACAGGCTTGACGTTGACAAAGCGAGACAGGGTTGTCATGTTTGCTTTGAGCCCCTGTTAGCACTCCAGACCCTTTCGGACACACACACACACACACACACACACACACACACACACACACACACAGTCACACATACTCTCGATGTTGTGTTGTTTAACTCTGAAAACTTTTCCTTTGTTTCGATGAATGTTATTTGTGAAAACTGCTGAATGCTGTTATTTATGTGACCAGCTGGCATCTGCATTGGACCTTCCACTGCTACGAATCAACCAGGCCAACAGTCCAGACCTGCTGAGTGTTTCTCAGTTCTACTCTGGAGAGTTGGTGGCTTATGTTAGAAAGGTATGTGAAGGTTATGCTACCTCCTGTTAACTCTCTTTATAGCTCCTGTTTCTAATGGTTACAGTAGAGAAAACACAATCTTTCACATTTTCCTTAGCAATGATAGACTGGAACTTGGTTTTAGTACTTAGCAACTTTAATAAATGAGCTCTGCACCCTGAAAATTATTGTTCAATAGCTGTACAACAGCTGGAGTTATGTCTACTGCTTGTACAAGCATCTGCTGAGCACTTCTAGCCAAATAGAAGTACTTGGTGGATGCATAACCTAAGATGCTATTACCTTCTAATATGATAGGCCATATGCTGCTTCCCTTCATGTTGGAGGATTTGCTCCCGCTGGTTAGACACAAGATTCTTCATCATTAACATGGTGTAACAGCTGCTTTTGAAGACAGCCTTTTCTGTCTTAATCACTCAAATATAGGCTGATGTTCGAGCTCCGTTAAGGTCATTTTTCCTCCTCATTTCCAGGTGCTGCAGATCATCCCAGAGAGCATGTTCACCTCTCTGGCCAAGATCATCAAGCTGCAAATCCATGACATCATGGAGGTGCCCACGCGGCTGGACAAGGACAAGCTGAAGGACTACTCCCAGCTGGGGGCTCGCTATGAAGTAAGGCAACTTGGTGTAATCATTCCTTGAGTTTTGATGAGCATGTTGATCTGGATTTGATTTAAACTCATCTGCTGTATTTGAGGAAGAGGCAGTCATATGAGACGAATTTCCGGAAATATTGGTATGCATAGAGATCATTGCTAGCGGCAAATTTGTCAATTTGCTGAGCAGTTTGCACATCTGGACACTTAGGAAAAGCAAACAAAGATTCAGTCCAACAGCACCAGCCACTCTGGCCAACTGTAGACTTTGCTCTCTTATTTATATGGTTTCTGGTCTTTTTGTGCAATTTTTTTCAAGAGTTCCAACCGAAAAGCAGCTTTTGAAAACTACTAGCAGTAGTACCAGTATGCTCTGAGATGAAGGAACTGAATCTTTATAAGGTTTTCCTGAGTCTTCTGATGTGTGTCTCAGAGGGCTCCGTCTGAATTTAGAAAACTAAATTTTAAGGTACTGCTAACAGTTTAATGCTGTAGTAATCATACTCATTTCCACCCAGTGCATTCATTTTCAAATTGTGTCTTTTAGATTCACTCTTTGAACCGATTTGTTCATTTATTTATTCAGAATCTCAAGATGTGCATGGGAAATTCAAACTTATGCCATTCAAATACAATCTTTGCTGGCACGAATCACTCTACATATATTTGGCTTCAGCCTCCTCTTTACCAGTACGGAGACAGATTGGGTTGCCTGAGTTGCTACTGGTGTCTGTGTACTTAAACAACACATCCTCTCTCTGTTTCACATTCTAACAGGTGGCTAAACTCACCCATGCCATCTCCATTTTCACTGAGGGGATCCTGATGATGAAAACCACTCTGGTTGGGATCATCAAGGTAGATGCTGAAATAATGGATTTGCACTTGTAATATTTATACTTTACTGCACAGATGAATACAGGCTAATGTTACTGGAAATTACTCAATCAATTATGTTTTTGCTTTAACATCCACGCAAGGGTTTCGTGTAATTATCAATCTACTGTGGTTCAAGAGAGAACTATATTCTGTCAGATCCTCTGTGTTTGTTCTGTAGATATGTGACTAACACTGTTATACTTCAGGTGGACCCTAAGCAGCTTCTGGAGGACGGCATCAGGAAAGAGCTGGTGAAGAGAGTGGCTTATGCTCTGCACAAAGGATTGATCTTTAACCCCAAGGCTAAGGTCAGCCATCAGACCTCGGAAGCATCTTTGATTCATCATAAAAATCTGATTTTCATTTTTATTCTTATTTATAGCCATGTATTTTTACATTTACACCATTTTAGGATGCAGTAGAGAGCAATGCATCCATTACTCATCTTGATTTCAGGGTTGTTAATTAGCTTTCCAGTAAACATTAGTTGTCCAGTAGACATCTAACATCGTCTCACATGTATTTGAAAGCTAATTGTGCGATTAGTACTAAAATCGAAGGTGCAAACGTTCCACAAGACACAGGATGCTTTAGCTGTTAGTCAATGAATTAGTCACCATGGATGCTATGATCACTGTGTTTCCCACACGCTGTTGCTTTACTTTGCTGGTATCAGGAGAGGGGTTATTGATGACTTGTTATTGATGTTTCATTTAGAGGCGCAGGAGCCATTTTTTCCTAAGACACTCAAGTGTTTCAGTCTAATATATGGAAATGGCATTGCAGCACTAGCTGACTACAGTATGGTGTGCATCGTGGTTAGCATAGAATGTTAGCCGACTGTTTGCAGCCTTTAGCGATCTTCTTACCAGTCGACATTAAGAGAAATGAATTTTAAATTCAGTGTTAATGAATTTCAGTTTCAAGCCAGTGCACTCAGGTTCAAATTGTAGTTCACAAGTTCAATTTTTTATGCATTTATTCAACAAATAATTTCAGCAGTTACATGTGGGATTAAATTCAAATGTATGCAGTTCAGACCCAGTCTCCTCTAATATCAGTAATTTTCAGCACTAATGAATAAAGGACATCATAATTTCCCTTGAATCTTTTACGATTGCAAACGTGATGTCTGTGTCCCACATATCATAAATAAACAATTTTACAATTTGCCAGACTACACACATAATAGTAATTGCCACATATATGTATTGGCTCCCTCTGGTACATTAGAGTAATGAGAACTGATGCCCACTTATCCTGTAAGATAAATCAGATAAAATCTAATTTGAATTTAAAAAAATGGGATTAAATGAAGGCAAATCTTCCTCCCCTTCAGCCCAGTGAGCTGATGCCCAAGTTGAAGGAGATGGCAGCCACCATGGACGGCTTCTACAGGTCGTTTGAGTACATCCAGGACTACGTCAGCATCTATGGTCTTAAAATCTGGCAGGAGGAGGTGTCGCGCATCATTAACTACAATGTGGAGCAGGAGTGCAACAGCTTCCTCAGGACCAAGGTCAGACTTGACATAATAGCATTTGCAGCATTGTAATTTGAATTTACCATTTCCTTTTCACAAGTTGAATAATAAATGCTCTTCCTGGTGAACACTTTGATAAAGACAGGAGCCATGAAGATACTTGATGTGATTAAAGCAGAATGAGCATCTTTGATTTGATAAAGACAGGATTGCTTTGTTTGTTTCATTCACATCACCCCGTCTTTATAAAAAATAAAACAAACAAATTTATCAGTTTGCTTACATTTTCATCATTTTTTTTCAAAATTTTTCAACTATATTTTTATCATTTAATATTTGGGAGTTCTACCCCTCATATATTTTTATGGTCCTCTGTTGCTGCTGTACAGTAAGTTGATTGTTTATTTTTCATAGGATATTAGTATTTTTTGGACTTATAACACCTGCGCATTTATTATAGACTGTTCCCACTTTTTGAAGCTTTTTCGTTCCCTAATTGCATCCTGAGAATTGCAAATGCACCCGTCAATCAGTCTTTGCTTGACTGATTGATTCCTTCTTTCCATCCATCCAGATCCAAGACTGGCAGAGTGTGTACCAGTCCACACACATCCCCATTCCCAAGTTTCCTTCTGTGGATGAGTCTGCCACCTTCATCGGCCGCCTCTGCAGAGAGATCCTCAGAATCACGGATCCCAAGTATGCCTTTTCACGTGTAACAGTGTTTGAGTGAGATTTAGCAGAATAGTCCTTACTAAATGATTACTAAGTATCCCATAAGTGACATTTGATTTCCAGACAGGGTTAAGAATGAAATCACACAATAACAGCATATAATAAACACAATAAAAATACACATCATAAAACCATAAAAACACATGGCAAATCACAACATACAGTGTGCCACATTAATATCAGCTGTCAGACCACAGACTGCTAATAAGCTATTATGAATATTAGTAAATTTAAAATACAGGGGTGAAAATCCCTTGTCAGAGGAACCTGAACTTGAAATTTTGGTTGATCATGAATTATTGTAGTTTGGTGAATCTTTCTGTGTCTATAAGCGCCCTTGCAAACATTGTTCATCCTGAACATCGCCAGGGTGACGTGCTACATTGACCAGATGAACACCTGGTACGACCTGAAGAGCCATCAGGAGGTGACTAACAACAGGCTGTTCTCTGAGATCCAGGACACCCTGGGGACGTTTGGCCTCAATGGACTGGACCGTCTACTCTGCTTCATGATCGTCAAGGAGCTGCAGGTAATTTGTCTGCCTGATACATACAAACAAGTTTTCAAAACATAATTTTGCATTAACCACGTTTACATTTACTTGGACTTTAAAAAAAAAAAGAACGACTGGTGATGAACCTTTATTTCTCTGTCCATTTTGCAGTTTGTGGTTTGTGTGTCTTATTTCCATGGACTATTGGTCTTTTTCACAGCAGCCATTTTGACTTGAAATATCAGGTAAACACAGGTGTTAATAATGGCATTAATTAAGAGCCAAGGTCCTGCTATTGTTCATGCTGGCTCACTGGAAAGACTCTGCTACACTTAAATGGAACAAAACTGTAATTAATGTCATTAGTTACACCTGTGTTAACCCTGTGTTTGCATTGATGCTCAATAATCATAGAGGGAGAAATCTATCTAATAGGAGGCAGTTTCAGTTTCTCCACAGGCCTTGGCCTCATTGATTCGCAAGATTTAGCCTTAAGCCTGCCATTGGCTGACTATAGACCTTTTTCACAGCAGCCACTTTGACCTGAAATAGTAGGGCACTCACAGGTGTTACTAATAACATTAATGAAACTTCTGTTCCATTTAGGTCTAACAGAGCCAGGGTCCTGCTATTGTTCATGCTGGCTCACTGGAAAGACTCTGCTACACTTAAATGGAACAGAACCTTCATTAATGTCATTAGTAACACCTGTGCTTGCTGGAATTCATTTATTGTTTATTATTGATGACTTACAACAATGTAAATGTATGGAAGAGTAGAATTTTCCTTAAAGAATAAATGGCTCTGTTGTGCCTAAGTAGGAGTGACCACACCCTGAAGCCAAAGCTCTGTGAAGCCTGACATCAAATGGTGAAAAGCATAGGGGTTTGGCTTTGGGGTTTGGTTAGTCTTGAAAAATAATTTCCACTGTATTTATGTCAGAAGCCATGTGAGCAATGACTAAACCTGAGCAATATGTACCTACAGTATGTTTAACTGAATATATGTGCCTTACAAGCAAACTGTTTCTGCCATCAGAACTTTCTGACGATACTTCAGAGGAACATCCTGAGGGACAAAGCTGTGGTGGACGTCTTCAAGGCCATGCTGACTGCCGCCAACCCAGTCCAGGGCATTGTGGGTAGGTAGCCATTCAGCAGATCTCTTCAGCCACCAGGATCTTTTCATTCATATAGAATGGTCTCTTTTTTGATTGTTTGTTTTTCTTCATCAGCTAATGCCAGCAAAGTTTACGCCAATGCTGTGGCTAAAACCCAGAAGATCTGGGGGGGATATTTGGAGGCAATCATGAAGGTATTGGCTAATTTTTTTTTTCTCCTTTGCTGCTTATAGCCAGTAAACATCACTGACTTACATACACATGTTCATGGGATGACCTTCATTTGGCTGGTGTTTATATTGTACTGGCAACATTGTGAGTTCAAATCAGAGTTCGCAATCACTGTTGCACATAATTCCCTCTTCTCCCCTGTATTTTGTTATCACTTTCTGTTGTGCATCATTTTCTAATCAAGACCAGATGCCATAAAAACAATGACAAATGCATGTGTTTGTTGTAGGTCGGTCAGATGCAGATTCTCAGACAGCAGATTGCTAATGAGCTGAACTACTCCTGCAAGTTTGACTCCAAACACCTGGCTGCTGCCTTGGAAAACCTCAACAAGTCAGTCTGTTCGCACTTTGGGTGGAAATCACCAGAGAGTGTATACTGCTTCACTTGTACCTCTGTTGTTGAGTTACAATATATGACACATCCTTCCAGCAGTTTAGATGTAGCAATATTGTCTTCATCCATGCAGGGGATGGACAAACATAACGGTGTCAAAATTTATGACATAGTGGGCCATCTGGTACAAATTTATTTAAAAATATGTTCTTATCTATGTTGTCGCTGACATCCACGTTGCTTAAAAAAGGTGGCCATGTTTCATGGCTTTTAGACTATCTATTTTGCTTTGGTACATATGACTGAAAAGTCATATAATAACTTAATAACTGGTATTGCTGTTGCCAAATATATTATTAGATTTATGACAGTGCCTCCTGCAAGAGTCTTGTAATTATTCAGATTCAGAAAACTTTATTGATCCCTGCAGGGAAATTGCCTGAAAATTTTGTTTAGACCCAGTTTATTCAGGAGAAAAGAGGGCATATTTCCAAATAATCATAATGTACACATAATTAGTTTATTGATAATTATTACCCTGAATCTGATTTTGCATCTCCCTCTGATTCTTTGATTTATGCGATTTCCGTTCTGTGATCTCGCCAGGTCTCTGCTGGCAGACATTGAGGCCCACTATCAGGATCCGTCTCTGCCCTACCCTAAAGAAGACAACACTCTCCTGTATGAGATCACTGCCTACCTGGAGGCTGCTGGCATTCACAACCCACTCAACAAGGTTTGGAAATATGGACCTTGACCCCCCAAACTCCCACCCAGTGATTTACCATCATCCTGAACTCACATTTCATCTGCAGTTAACTCTGTTGACTCTTTACTTTTTCTGTGACTATAAATGATCTGACAAAGGGTCTGACAAATTTCTGTTTATGCGTTTCACAGATCTACATCACCACAAAGCGCCTGCCCTACTTCCCCATCATCAACTTTCTGTTTATTATTGCTCAGCTGCCCAAACTGCAGTACAGCAAAAACCAAGGTATGCATTTTTCCCCCTGAGTCACTTGTCTTTAGGTGAGGTGTTAAGTTGTACAGAGGTTTAGTGCTCCTGAATACCAAACCAGTGTTCAATGATGATGCTTTCTCTTTATCCACCACAGCATCAGAGGAACGTCTTAAAAAGTTGTTAAAAATCTGGCAGCAGTTGTTCCCCTTGTTGTTTCCACTTATAACTGTAGGGAGGATGAGATTTGTAGCTGCATTCATGGTTCAGTTGCCCGCATCACTTCCAGTAGTTCCTTATGGTTTAATTGTGGCTTTTACTTGGATAGGCTACTTAGTGTATAGATGGATTTGATTGTAACCACTCTTGTTTTGGGCCAAGCATTAAGACAAGTTGATATTGTTTAGGACTCACTTTATTTTTTTTTTGGCTCTGGCAGTTGTATAAAGTAATTTTGGTAGCAACTAATTTAAGTACAAGTAGAAAAGGCAGCACTGTCACAAAATAACTCGTTGAATGCATCAAACATCATAGACTGATGGTATGAAGCAGTGTAAGAGTATCTGATGGTGGGTTTCTTTAATGTGAAGGATGTAAGGATGCAACCACATCACCAGACTTGTGGTGTCTTGTGTTTCCTTAGGTATGACATGCAGGAAAGCCGCAGACCCAGTTGACTGGCCTCCGCTAGTCCTTGGCCTGCTCACCCTGCTGAAGCAGTTCCACTCAAGATACACAGAGCAGTTCCTGGCCCTCATTGGTCAGTTCATCCGCTCTATAATGGAGCAGTGCACCAGGTAAAGAAAAAAAAACCTAATCCTAACGATGATACTCTGGAAATATTGCTAAAATTACAGATTTTTTCCTGTAGTAAAACAACTAAAACAACATTCTTCATTTGAGTAGTCGCTGTGTTTGCCTGATGTGAATACTATTATGAAATGTTTTCAGCTGTGGTTATGAAAACTTATACTGAATTCCGTTGTAGTCAGAAGATCCCTGACATGCCCTCTGATGTGGTTGGAGCACTCATGTTCCTGGAAGACTATGTCAAGTACACTAAACTGTCACGCAAGGTAGGACATGCACACTGGCTCTGAGTAATGACCAACTGAAGTACATTTCAGTGACACATTTAACAAGGGGCACGGCAAGTAAGCTCAAGTATGGATTTTTTGACCAATTTACCCTGATATCTGTGTAAAATGAAGGGTGTTACATATTTAATAATGTAAAGAAGAGGGAGGTGACCAAACCTTGAATCATCCTCTGGTCATGTGCTCTAATGCAAGAAACATACTTCACCATGGCCCAAATGACACACAGCTATACACATGGTTGAGAGAAGAATGACAGTGTGTGATGGTTATGAAATGTGTATATCAATAATTGTATGTTTGTCTGTATTCTTCAGGTGGCTGAAGCTCATGTGCCCAGTTTCATCTTTGATGAGTTCAGAACGATACTGTGACGATCCAGATGAAAACTTGTCATCGGAAATACATAAATTTTGTTGTCTGTTGAATTGTTTACTTACACGTTTCATTGTTTTGACCACTAATGTCTTAATGCACTTGTATTACACTGTACATAGAAAAGTCAACTGTTAAAATCGCCTATGATTTTACTTGCCAACTTTGCATACTATCACTTTGTGCCATTGCCTAAAGAAATTCATAATAAATGTAATTGTTCATAATCCATTGTTGCTCTTCTTTTTGCTGAAAATGCACAACCTCAGCTTTGGGAGTCTTGTGTCTGACTTATAGCAATAAATGTAAAATGGAAAGCAATAACAGCTACTGCTTTTTCCATATTATTTCAATATTTTCTTAATTATGAATTGTTTATGATTTAGTTGACGCGTTATATTTGAAACTCAAAATAGAAAGAAGTCTTGATCGGGTCTATTATTTTGGAGAATCTGACCCGGAAGTCAAAGTACATCCGCGGTTGTCAATTTCCCGGGTATTTCGTGTTTTGTTGTACTTTATCGATAGTTTTGTTTGCAATTATTATAAGTAAGACAAGCGGACATGGATAGATAGAGACGCTGCTGTGTCACACATACAGCGGCACGTTAGCTAAACCAGCTTTAGCGTAAAAAGCGTGCAGGTCAGGTGAACGTAGTTTCTGTTTCTTTCGTCTTTGGTCTCAGAAGATTTTCTACCATCATGTCTTTTGGTGCTGTCAATGCGGCGGTGTCTGGTCTGAAGTCATGTCAGACAGATATTGGGACGGCGATGGACATAGTGACAGATGTGGCGATGGACCTGGCGGAAGCTCAGGGTACGTTTATGATTGCAGTCTGCATGTTTACAATTCATTTTGCGTCAGGGTCTCTCCCGTCCTGCTCAGTGTCAGTAGTTGTGTCTGCGGGGCGAATTTCACCTAAGTGGACTGCTGTTTTATTACAGGGGAGGAAGATAACTCTGCCATAAGTCAAATGGAGGCCATGATCCTGGAGTGTGCCAAGCTGGACAGGGACATCAACTACTTTGTTGACACTGTACAGCAGGTCACTGCAGAGGTGAGGACAAGCTGGCGTGTTCACATAGTTATAAAACATTATTTGGCTCAGTACTATATGAATAAGTTGAACAACCTCACAGGAGCTCCCCACCCTTCTCAAAATTATTAAGTTTGTGTTGACTGAGTTGTTTTAGCACTACCTATATTCATTTCTGGGGAGACATTTTAAATGGATCAAGTTTATAAAAAGATGACTGCCTCTTTTGATGGAAATAATTAAGTTCTCATGGCACTTCTACAGTGTAATGCACACCCAGGTTTATGCACCTTGCAGGCCCAATCAGTTTTATTGCTAAAAATATTAAACCACATTGATTTTAATGAAATTTCAGCTCTCCTGGTATTCAGATTTTCTCATCTTTATGCTCAAACTTTAACAGCCTTTCACGCTGCTTTTTCCACCTCTCTGAAATTGAATCACCAAGCTAAATTGCAGCGTTGCACCCAAGCCTCCCTAAACATCAGGGACCCCACTGATAAAGATGACATCAGTTCTCATACGCAAGGCAATACCCTAACCAGCTTCAATTCCTCTAGGTTAGTCAGCAGCCGCCAGAGGCCATGTTCAGCCTGGCGGCCAGGGTGAAGGAGCAGTTCACAGAGAGAGTAGCCAGGCTCTCCGATTCAGAGCTGCAGAGCCACCAGAAGGTGGTGGCCTTTAAGGACAGCATCAGGAACTCTCTTAATCAAGGTGAGGCCTGCAAAGGAAGATAATTTTGAATTGACAGATGTGTTTTTATGACATTGTTTCATATGCAGTAAATGTAAATTCTTTGTATATGATGAATGAACGGTCAGTGAGACATCGAAAATATCACTTCATGGTCCCACTTTCTGAATCCTGGTTCTGATTCCTTTGAAGGTTGAAATGAAAATGCGTTTACTCCCTGAAAGCACTGGCTGTGTCATTGTATTGAGGAGCTCTGGGTTTGGCAAAACATGAAATCACAGCTGCCTTTGCTAGAATTAGGCAGATGTGTGAGTGACATGTCAGTTGAAAATGTAAACGATGATTGCCTTTTCAGCAGCAGTGTTGATTACATTTGACATGAGCACAGATCATGACCCTTCATATGGAATGTGACTTTTTCGCCTATTGGTAGTTCACTCTTTGAGCATTTGATAATACTTCATGAACTTGTAGATCAGCAAGAGGCTAACTGGCACGCATTACTGTCTAGAAAGAATTTTATAGAGGCCCACACCGCAGCCTGTTGGATGTTCTCTAAATTTCAAAAGCCCCAACTTCAACATTTATCATTGTGTTTGGAAATTTGGAAACATCACAGTGTGTTGTGTTTTCAGCCAATCCAGAGTCAGCAGAGAACATGGAGGAGGTTGACGAGGACATCGCTGTCACACAGACCCAAGTCAACTTCAGCTGCCCGCTCACACAGGTAGGCTACTCCAACAAATTGATGCCATATTTGTTGTAATTCTGTTCTTGTGCTCAGGTATGATCAACTAATTCTGCTTTTAGTCTCCTTGTATATTATCTAATGCACCATTATGTGTCTGTATTCAAGCTGGAAATGGTGAATCCGATGAAGAATAAGAAGTGCAACCACCACTATGATGAAGAAGCCATTCTGGATCTGATCAAAAAAAAACACAGCCAGAAAAAGAAATGCCGGTAAAACACACTCCCTCGGTGCACTGTTAGGAAGTTGAGTCATGTTGCAGTAAACAACTCGTTGGGCTGGTGTGGGACCAGCACTCTGCCTCAATTCACATTTTCTTTATTGTACTTCTTTGATGTTTGAATCAAATTAAGTTGGGCTGGTCCTTGAGGAAAACAGAGGAAATCCCAGTTCTAGTTTGCCTTGTTGTCAAGGAAACCTGCTTACTGTCTTAACCTTGGTTACTGTGTAGACCTTATATGCCCGGTCATAGCAGTAGTGCTTAAGAGGGCAATCAAGTTCAAGTTTATTTAGAGCCCCAAATCACTTTACAGTCTCAAAGGGCTTTACAGGCTCACAAGATGACAACAAACAAAACAGGATGACACCCCCTGAATTGAACCCTCATAGCGGGCAAGAAAAAAATTCCCCCCATAAACAAATGCAATAGGGAGAGAAGGGGAGAAATCTTGAGGAGGACCACAGAGAGAGGGAGCCTCTTCCTCACCTGCCAGGAGTGCAACAGGTGCTGACCAAGAGGGCAAATTACCAAATTAGGGAAAAAAAAAGTTTAGATGAATGACACTTGGAACCTTTTAGGAAAAAAATGAGAGAAAAAAAATCTTTCTGAGACCCTTTGCTGTGCCTCTTATAAGATAACAACATCTTTGTGGCGATCACAAATGCATGTGTCTTGTTTGAAAAGTTTCTTACAATGTAATTACATTTCCAACAAGTAAATCAGAAGCAAGTATGAGTCATGAAAAAGGTAAGCATAAATCGTCAAAACCTTGAGAGCTCACTGAGAATCGTTGAAATACATGAAAATGAACAACAGTTTGAAGATCAGTCTCTTTTAACAAACATATTTTAATGGATAGTTCGCAGAAGGAAAGAGAAAGATTGATGATGTTTTTGAAGTAATCCATTAACAGTTTTCAAAGCTTGTAATATGCAGACATAAAGAAAGGAGAGAGTGCTAAAGGTTGCTAAGTAACTCTCTGGTTATGACAAAAAAAAAAGCATTATTTGCCATGCTTTGATGGAATCATCAGCATGGTTGAACATAATTTTGATCCCTTGAATTGCTTGGCTTAAGCTACCCACTGTGCAGGATCATACAGGAACAGTGAGAGAGGCAGTGTCCAGCTGATACAAATAGATGTGCACAGCGTTTTCACACACTGATCAACTGTCTGTCCTTTTTGTACAAATACTTTGTTTTGTTTAAGTTAGAGCACTCATCACATTTGCACAGTCTTCACAAAAGTTTTCACCTGAGAATTACCAAGTGACAGCTGTAGCCCTTGGGTGTATAATTGCAACACCCATACAAGTTCGTAAGCGGTCCTCTCTCTCTCTCTATCTCTCCCTCTCTCTCTCTCTCGCAGCTGTCCCGTGGTGGGTTGTGGGAACACAGACGTGGTCCAGTCAGACCTGGTTCCTGACCAGACGCTGAGGAGAATGATCCAGAGCCAC
>OMLF01018409.1:2767-17169 GCA_900302615.1 Holocentrus rufus
GGGAAAATATTTTTTTTTTTTTTTTTTTTGGAACTTTGAAACTTTTTTTGGAAACTTTTGGGAAACTTTGTCCTACTATTAAAAAAAAACATGCCCTGTATGTTTGTTGTTAATAAAGCTAATTATATCACATTTAGGACATATCAGATTTTGATGCTGATAACGTCCTTGTAAGAAGAATATAATGTGAGAGAAATGGTAAGAATAAAATTACATTTACCTTATTCAGTAATGTACAATTGATTAATAGTGGCCCTTATGTTAAACATTAAATTACTGTCACTATTTTTAACTACAATTTCAGCTTTCCATATACTCACTTACCCACTGCCCTCTGGTGGATGTATTCAGCTATGGGCTCATTATGTCTTCATTTTATCTAAAGAAGTGCAGGAACAAGTGATCTTTATTTGAATGATCGTTCACTGGTTAAAAAGCAATAATTTAAAGATTTGAAATTCTTAGCGATACTGACTCAATTGATCAAAGTCAACTGAGTCAAATGATCCTCTATGTTTCTTCTGTTTTGGGTAAACCTGATTTCCAAAAGAATACAATATAAAAGTCTATAAAAGTCAGAAAACGCCTTCTTCAGCACTGCGATAGATAACGCTTGAGCCTCGGTGTGGTTAAGTGTCAACACTGCCAGTATTTTATTCAAGTCTCTCAACAGAGCGAGGAAGTCAGGCCATGATGTGATGGATGTGCCCTCCAAATGCAGAGAGCAAGAACAAAACTGAATACGCTTGAGCACTGACACCATTTTATTCAGTGTGTGGAACAAGGCAAAGAGGAGACATTTCACAAGAACTGGTCTGTCTTTAGAGATCCATGATGCGCCTGATGGAGCCGATCCTGGGGCTCATGCCGCTCCAGTCGCTGTACCTCCTGTACTCGCCGGGCCTCAGGTAGTAGTGACGGCCTCTGTAGTTGGGCTGCTCGTACATCAGCCAGTGGCCGTCCATCACGTGGCAGGAGTTGAAGTCAGACATGTGGAAACGCTCCATGAGGTTGGGGCAGTCGTCCATCATCTCCATCATGCGGCCTCCCATGTCGAAATTCTGGTACAGCCTCATCTTGTAGTTGCCACGGTACTGGTGCGGACAAGGGGGGATGAAGGGTCAGTTTCCAGTAAAGATCAATGTATTCTTGGACAATATCATTCAGATCCACATATATCTACATATATCATATCACATATATCATATCTAACCATCTGGAGGGTAAAAAGTTTGACTGAGCCATCTCTTATATCATGTCTGTCTGTCAGTCTTTCTTGATTGATTGATGGAAATACATGATTACATGGTGTTTGAGAGGGTTTCATGGGCCCAAGAATTTTCTCCAATCATAGAGGACCATGAAATCCTCCAGTTTAAATAAAAACATGAAAATTACCAAAACCGAAGATACAAAGTTTTCACCTGAGACTATGAAATTAAACTCGGAGAGGAATATTACTGAAATTTTGTTTGTTTTGTCTTGAGTAAAGTCATTTTTGCAAATATTTTTTTTATAAATAGTTGTGCAGCAACACCTTCAAACTATGAAATTAGGAGGATTCCTAGATAAAACCCTTCACCAAAGCAAAAATGAATTTCTCAGATTAATTTCTGGATGTTGACACTATTCTTCACAGTTGATATCTGTCCAATATTTGTCCAATATACTTTGTATTGTGCGGACACAGATAAGATGACATCAAGCTCTTACCATGGGGATCATGCGGCAGGACCTGACACAGTCATTCATGCCTCCCATACGCATGTAATCGGAGTACTCTCCCCTCCTCATGAAGAACTGGTTTCCCATGTAGTTGGCGCGGTCGTAGATCATGAACATGCCTCTCTCCACCCTGATGGACTGGCAGCGGTTGAACATGGAGTGCAGGTCGGCGCAGTCACTCATGCACTCATAGTGACGGCCTCCAAAGTTCCTGTCCTCGTAGAAGATGATCTGATAGAGCAGAAAACATGACATCACATTTTAATTATATTTTTTTGACTGTTTGCCGCTCAGTTAAAGCTCTGGCAGATATGTTGTGATATGTTGTGATATGTTGTATTTGTTTGTATGTTAGTTTGAGGTGGATGTGCCTTCTACAGTAATGTAAAAAAAAAACACCACAAACCTTTCCCATCATGGTTGCTGCTGTTGGTGGAGCTGCTTGCGGTGCCTTTACCATTGTAGAGTTTTTCTTTATATACATTCCCAGGTGCTGCCGTGGGTGTTGTTATTCAAATTCGCCCTGGTGTCAGCAGAAACTCTACAGGAGTCTTCCCACTTCTGTTTGTCCTGTCCTGTCAGGGTTTAGAGACACAGTCCAGCTTCCAGCAAGAGCCACAGTGTTGAGTGGCACTGGAAAGGTCAATACCACTACTGTACTGAGCACTTTTACACATCTTGTTTGCATGAAATGCGACCAGTCAATTATATGTATGTATAGGAAACATATTATGTAACATACATTATGAAATGAATGTATACATAAATAAAAATGGCTGGCATTGGTTTAACTCTGTCATCAGTACGTGTGTGATCATATAACACATTGTAAAGCAGTGTGACAACAGTGTGGTCCATGTTGTTACTTAAGGGAAGTTATTAAATCTATTTGTACTTATGTCTCGCGTAGAGAAGCTCCTTCTGTTCAAATAAATATGTAATATGTATAATTCTGGCATTTTGTTTTGTGAACTCTTTTCTTCTTCTGATCAGAAACTTTGCCAACATGACATTTTCCCCGTGGTTTTGTGCCATAGTGTGTGGGAGGGGGGGCTTGTGTTTTTTCAAAACTGAACTTTGTGTGACCCCAGCCCATCAATGGGAAGTGACCCAACAGCGTCAGAGCAGTCAGTAATCACATTAGTACAAATGGAGACAAATAAGGCTTTGGAACTGTACTAAAAGTAATCCAATAAAGTAAAATAATTATATGAGACTAATTTGTCAGTAGATTAAAGCATTTTGCCCTGAAATGGTATATTGTATTAAAGGTATTAATTTGGTCTGGTATTTAAAAACCATATCTTTATGAACCAATGAGTTGAACTGATCAATCGAAAAGTTTATTCACAAAAAGACAAAATAGTTTACAGTAGATCCATTTATTCAGAGTCATTTAAAACCATGTCATATTCATGAGCCCAAATCTATCCCCTTAGGATGGCCAAAATTTAACATCCCACTCCTGAACTTTATCATATAGGAACATTATTTCATCAACAGATTAATGTCCACATAGAGATGCTTTCTCACGGGAGGCAGAAGGTGTTTTGGTTAAAACTGAAACTTAGCTAAAATCAAGACCCTTTTTTTTTAATCAAAAGGACCAACTCAGATTCATGATTAAAAATCCGTGATTCTCCTGAAGGAGCCGGTGGTGGCACAGGTGGCGCCCCAGTCACTGAACTTGCGGTACTCTCCGGGCTTCATGAAGTACTGCCGGCCGCGGTAGCTGGGGTGCTCATAGAGGGTCCAGTAGCCCTCCATGACGTTGCAGGAGTAAATGTCACGGCTGCGGAAGTGCTCCTGGACCGACTCACAGTCCTCACTGAACTCCATCATCTGACCCTGGAAGTTGGGACGCTCGTAGATGCGCATGCGGTATGGGCCATCGCTGGACTGGAGAAATGCAAAAAAAGTACAACACAATATTAGGATTGGCTCTATATCAATGCAAGGGGTTCTACAGTGTACCAGTTCCTCCACTACTCTCACCATGAGTGTCTCTGCTGTCTATTGTGTATATATGAGACTATCCACTTCAATCACGATGGTCTTCTTGCACATTTGTTGGGGAGATGTTGCTCTGAACCTCTGAATGATTGTCTAAGATGAAACATTTACATTTGGAAAATCAGGCCTGCACAACACGTAACATTAGATCACTGTTCAATCCAAAGTGTCGTTCTTTAAGAAAGGATTTAATGCGAATTGGAGCTGTTTGATACTGGCTGATATCAGCTTTAAAAAATTGATATTGATATTGATATTGGTCCAGTGTTATTTTTACTGGTGATATTTGGCTGGTTGTGAAATCAGCACTTGTGTGACCTTTTTTTTTCCTAGGAGTGTGTCACTAAATGCAACTGTAAAATTAGCAACAGAGTAAAAGTAACATGTTTTTTTGTTTAAAAACATGTATCTTTGGACAAGCCTGTCTGAAAAGCTTAACCTGTTTACAGCTGAATTTGTATTATGGTTCTTACAAATATGTAGAGGTATTGGCCATTATGGCTGGGAAGAAATAGGCCTCAAAAAAACATGCCCTTAGTGCATCTCTTCAATAAACCAGCTTGGGAATTGCTGTGTTGGATTAAACCATTATATTCAATTATATTCATCAAGTCCTTCTGAACTGTCTAGGAGAACTTGGGTTGGTTAGAGGAGGAAAGTGAAGCAGATGGGTGACTCACATAAGAGAAGGTACGGCAGGAGCGGATGGAGTCGTTGTAGCCCATCCAGCGCTGGTAGTCGGGGTACTCTCCTCTGGTCAGGACATACTGGTACCCGCTGTAGTTGGGCCGCTCGTACAGCACCCAGCAGCCGCTCTCCACCTTGATGGAGTTGCAGCGGCTGAAGTGGGGGTGCATGTCGGGGCAGTCTGTGTCGCACTCATAGCAGCGACCCTGGAAGTTTTTGTCCTCGTAAAAAATGATCTAAGAGCAGAAAAGCCAGCAAAAGGAGGAAAAAGCAAAATATGATATAATCTTCTGCATCATAACAAGTTCATGAGATAAAAAACTAAAATCAATAAATGACTGATTGAGTATGTCATGTCAGTGCCTAGTATTCTGTGACACATGTGATTTGCCTTTGTACACAGGAGTTTTTTTTTCCAACAAGAAAGCAATATAGGAATTTAAAAATGTGTTAACTTGCCCAGATTAATTAACACCATCCTTTACATATTTGCACAAGTGCATGGCAATAGTACAATATAAACACAGTCATTTGCCCTGGATAAGAGTGGCAGTTAAATGGTTAGAATACAAACATGATATAAATGTAGTTAAATTACAGTTGTGACATGGCTGCAGTGTGCAACTTAAATCACTGTACATCCTGCATTGGTTCATTTCTTAGACTCAGTGTATGTTTTTAAGATTGAAGGATGCCAACGATTTATAAGAATTAAGGAGGATAGATATCGACAGAAAAAACACTCTTACCTTACTACTCATCCTGCAGGGTGATGGAGCCAGTTCCCTATGCAAAATTGTGGTCTCGCAAAGCTGCGCCAGAGCCCCACTATATAAACCTCAATCAAAGGGTTAGTAGATCCCACTTTAGTTGTTATTTCAATGACCGGGGATTTGACACTCTGGTCACACTGCCAAAAGTCTTGATCCTAGGCACCGAGTGAAAAAACCCTGACTCATCAGGTGCAAAAATCCTAGCAGGCAAATTACTGACCCTCCGTGCCCTCTTTATTGATATGGACATCAGAGAGGGACAGTGAGCGAGAGAGACTTTATCCACTAATCCACCAAACTGGATTAATGTTTCCACACAGAATGTCACAAGTCATCACAAAACAACACTGCATTTAACCGTTTTGTGAAGAGGAAAAAGCGGCACAAGAATACACCGAGCGCATCGGCATAAACATAACAGTATCTGTGCATTAATGATGGGGGGGAAAGTCCCGTTGTATAGTTAGTGACACCAGAATAAACATCTTTATCTCTGAGGAGATCACAAGTACAACAGCCCATCAGCCACTAAAACCACCAGCGTCTTTATTGTCATCATCACAGTTGTTCATAACAACAAAGCTAAATAAAACATCACTTTTTCATCATCAAACACTGACAGGTTTAATTATTATTACAGTTGTCATTCAGTCCTCAGTCCTCACATTGCACTACTGGAAATGGTGACTCGACTGTTTTCAAAAGCAAAGTCATGCTACCGGCTCAGGAAATATCATAGGACTGCAGCTTCAGTCCTGTAGGGATTCTTGTGAACCTTCATAGTGCTCAGTTTTATTCTCATGGCACTCGCCGCTGTCCTGTGGGTGAGACAGAAGCGTGGAAGAGGTGTTGGGTAAGCATGAGATCTGGTTTTGAAACACATGGTGGCAGCACAGGCCAATTACTGATTTTTTTTTTCAGCTGAGGCAGAGCGTTGTCAAAACACTCCTTTGCCATATGATCTGACTATGATGTCTTTTTTTCAGTATTTTCAGATTTCCTTTCACTCTAAAATGTTCTTCCTGCAGCTGATTGATGACAAACGTTAACTCCAAGTATGTGATGCTACTTACACTGAGGAAGGAGTGAGATGAGGAGGAAGAAGATGAAGGCGACACTGAAGATCTGCGTCCGGCGGGGGTGCTGCTCTTCACCCTCTCAGACAGCCACCTCTTCAACTTCTGACCTGTGATAAAACGAAGACAACAACATCAGAAGAGTGTTGCATAAGAGAGTCCTAAAAAGACTGTTATGTGTCCATGAGATAATACAAGATAACTGAAGTATGTTTTAAAGAGCAAACACACACACATTCACACACTCACTGTGCTTCCTGGAGTGGTCCACAGCCTTGTAAGAGCCGAGCATGGCAAACGGATGGTAGGAGAGGGTGAAGGGATGGACGATGGTGCTCTAAGGATGAAAAATGAACTTGTGTGGAGGCATCTTATGAAAGCACCGATAGTCCATAACTGATCATATAGATTACCTTGGAGTGGTGGGTGGGGTATGAGGCAGAAGGTTTGCAGCTATATAGAGCTAATATTTCCTCCACTGGAAGGCTATTCTGGAGCGGGAGAAGAAAGATCAGACAGCAGTCATACAAAAGATGTTAAGTCATAGAGTCACAGTTTAGTTTAGGTGTCAAGCATACTGCGGCACCTGCCTCAAGCCAAATTGAAAATCAGCTTTAGAGATTTGAAGTGAGACTGGGACATAAAACAGAATTTCCTTTGTTGGACTTTCTCTGAACTGCAGAAGAAGACCTATAATTTTGACCTATGAATGTATTTTGATCATAGGTTTCCAATTATGTGGTTGAATTCCAATAGCTCCTTTTTTCAGTGACTAAATTAACCAATACTTGGCCACCTCTCCTGTAAAATAGATGTTTAATCTCAATGGGACCATCGGGTTGAATAGAAAAAGCCGAATATATAATGCATATAAATTGCACTTACCAGGATCATCCCAGCAAAGGAGGACAAGATCATGGCTTCCCGTTCCAGGTGGTTGGGGTACTCGTCACTTCCTGAGCTGCTTGTTGCTCCTCTGCAGCAGAGCGGAAAGTGGGCAGTAGTTTCTTGCCTATGTGGCATGTGAAACAGCTTGACACATCTTCTTCTAAACAGTGTGGATTCAAAGACTTGAGGCTAGCATCATGTCGTTCCACAACCCCTCGTTTAAGCTCAGATGTGATGATAATAAAGCCACACCTCATCATATAGTGATAAAATAATTTCACAGTTAATAAAAACTTTGAGTGCAGAAATTCCAACTGCAGGCTGTATCTGTAAATTTGACAAGCAGCTCACATGATGTCTGTGTCAAGCACATCCTGCCCCTCTTCCCTGTCCAACCACCAAAGGGCAACACTAATGGCAAGGTCATAATGAGCCTGTAACACACACACAAATGATGTTGCAGCTGAAATGAACTCAACCAACTCTAAGTGAAATACTGTTGAGGCAATCTAATGTTGTATTCCTGATCTTTTACCACGTCATCCAGCATGGTGGAGGTCCCCTTCCCCGTGGGGTCGAAGGCATTCTCTCTGAGCTTCTGCCCAATGTAATCGCCACTGTTCAAAACCAGAAAACAGGTGCATGAGCTGGCACCTTAAAAGAAGCATGACGACCATATTTTGTTTTCCAGCAATCTTTGAGGCTTTGACATTCACTCACAGAAGAGCCTCAAGGTCTTTTTTCAATCGCCTTGCCTCCATTTTCAGAATAAATACCATTCATTTATGATTCCTGCAAAGATAACAGAACAATTTCTATATATTCATAATGTGAATTGTGAGTGGAAATTGAGAAAAGAGGAAAACCTAAGAAACAGATGTAATAATGGCTAAACAGGTAGTCTTGCATAACAATTGTTGATAGGTTTACTATGAAGGACGCAGTGCACATGAACCTGACACCTCTTTGGACCCACACGGACAGCTACCAAGAAATGCAATATGGTAACAGTATTACCTGTATAATAAACAAAAGGGTCCTATGAAATTACATTAAGCCTGAGTAAAACATTTTCAGAATTAATCCAACCATTCTCCTGCACAATACAATTACATGAAAACAGTGCAATCCACAATAATCCCAAAGAACGTTTTATTAATTTTGTGTAAAAATGGGAAGACCTTCCACAAAACCATGGCTGTCACATTAAAGATGAAAACAACATGACCAGTAAGCTTCTGTACTCACCACACAATTCTGTATGACCAGAAACCATCAAAAACAGTAGGCTGCAGTACTTCAATTTACATGACAATACATAAACCTAAACATGGCTGAAGCCGGTCAAGCTAGACTGCAGGTCGTAGTCTTTGCAGGGAACACTTGTCTTGAAAAGCTTTGTGGACCCGGGAGAGCAGCCGTCTCATGTGAACCGCTTAGACTGAATAATTTATGCCCAACCTCCTGTCAATCTATCTGACAATTACCAACCAGACAACCCTGGGAAACATACACAACAGCACGAGATCAAAAAACATAAAAAAAATAAAAACCCTATAATTTCAAAAACTACATATTTGAAGTGTGCATATCGCAGATGCACATGCACACACAAAGTCTCTAGAGAATGGGATTGCTGGCAAACACATTTTTAGTTTTAGTACTTAAGAGCAAGCATTGAATTCAAATAAACTATGTTAAATAAATCAATCAATCCACAAAGAGAGGTTCCTTTCGTTTTTGCGGGTCACGGGTCTTCTTTGGATTCTTCTTTTTGCCATCCTTAAATATTGGAGAACTCAGGAACTTGGTATCAGAGAACTTGTCTCCACGCCTCATTTTGCTGTTATAAGTTAAAAAAGAGGAAGGAGGAAGAAGAGGAAAGAGAAGTATTTTATTTTATTTTTCCTGGCTTGTAAATTATTTTATTGTTGCTTGCATGATTGAACGGTACTCAAAAGGACAGTGTTTACAGTCTAGAGGTTCTCACCAGTTGAGAGTCGGCTCCTTGTAGCTGACCAAAGCATTACGTCTCCTTGTTCGGCCTGTACCTCCGTTTTCTGGGGTTGTGATGGTGTTGGTCAGCACTGTTAGGACTTTTCCTGCTACAGCACACAAAATAAAAGAATGAAAGATTGGTATTACCCTTTAGAATCACATTAAATCTAGCCCCACATAAAGCACTAGTTTACAGATATGTGCATTTTCCATATCACTACATGCCAAAAACTAGAAAGAAAATCTTGAATTTAACCATACACATTTAACCATGCAGAAAAAGACACTATCAACACACCTGGAGAGGCCTCAGCTGTGACTTCACCAGCCTTCTCGCACACCGCCACCCCGCCTGAGGTCACCCTCCTGGGACTAGAAACCAGACAGTCCAGCTCACTGTCAGCAGTGCTGACATCCATGCCCGCCCACGGTGGCATCTCAGCCATCAGCAGGTCTCCAACGCTCTGATGAACTGCCTCACCACTGGCGTCTATTATGTGACTGTAGTCGAATGACAGTTTGGATGTTCTTGAGCTGGTGGTGAATAAAAAGCTGTCTTGAGATTTGCGAGTAGAGACAACAAATGTCTCCCTTTTTTGTTTAGAGGAACTGGGTGGATTTGGAGCTTGTGTGGGTGTTTGTAGCTTGTATGTCTCCTTGTTCTGTTTTGGATTATGCTCCATCCTGGGCTTTGAACTGGTGAATCTGTAAAGAGATGAATGTTCACACTTTTCGTCCTCTTCGCTCATGTCTGAATGTCTGTCAGCCACTTGTAAGACATGAACTTCTCCTTTATTTGTTGTATGATCAGACATTTCAAGATTTGTTCTGTCATGAAGAGCTGAGGTGTCATTGGCGTCCTGAAGATGATGTGCACTGTCCTGACACCTAGATCCTTGAGTGCTCTGGCTATGTTTCTTCTTACGTTTCTTGTCTTTCAAAGGTTCAAGAGACTCCTCCGTCTGTGTGACTTTCTTCTTGCTGGTTCGCCCTGTTTTCTCTCTCCGGGCCTTTTTAGGTCTCTGAAACTCTGCAGTTGTAGTAGATGTACTATTCAATAGCGGTGTTTCATGGCTATAGTTGCTACAGAAGTCCTCTTGAATGGCTTCTGGCTCCTGTGTGGCCACCCAAGGACGCTTACAGGAGCTCTGTGTTTCCTTGACAAAGTCCACGTCACTGTGCCCTGCGGCTTGGCGACTGTATGGATTTGTTTCAGAGAGTTTCCTCACAACGCTTGCATCCACAATTTCTTGTGATTCTTCTGCCACACAGTCATATCCTAAAGCAGGAATAAACCCCTGCTCTACATCACCAACTTCTGACGATGCCCTGTTTGATGAGGTGCTATCTCTGGTTACTGAGATAACAAATGTCTTTCTGCATCTTGTTGTGTGGTTTCCTTCAGAATCTGTAAGAGTGTTCCTCTTGTCACTGGGGGAAAGACAGTGCACATGTTCTGGATCTAGCTGTGTGACACTATCATCTGCACAGGGCAGGAGCTTTTCATGCAATTGTTGGTCTTGGAATGTTTCATATTCTCCATTATGTTCTTCCTCCAGGCCAGGGTTATGGTGATCAGTCCCAGTTGTGGAACACTGGCTTTCCCTGCCAGTTATCCTGTTGTCTCTTCCTTCAGATGGCAAATCACTTGAGATGACAAAGGTTTTCCGTGAGATTATCTGGTCTGTCTTTGAAGCTGAAGAAATCTTCTTGCGTTTACTCTTAGGCCTTGCCTCCTCTTTCTCCAATGAAAATTTCACAATTTCCATGGCTGTGGAGCACTGAATTTCTGGGTCCATAAAATAATCATCTTGCTCAGGTAAGACGTTCTGACACTGTGATTTTGTCTTTGTGGGCTCCCATGACTTGAAAATGTCCTCCGGCATTGTCTGACGTTTGCAAGCTTCAGACTTGCTTGATCTGCGAGATGTAACATGAGTCCTACCTTGTTTGTTGCACAGCTGAAGCTCAGAGGCCTCAGTGTCTGCAGAGGCCTCCTGCGAAAGATTGTTTGCCTCTGACAAAGTGGCAGTGGGCGCACTCTGTAACTCAGCCAACTCAGAATCCTCAGAGCTCTTCGCCTCTGGAGTCTCAGCTTGTTTCTTATTTTTTCTGTCATCCTTTACTGCCCTCACAACTGCTATGTCTTTGGCATGCATGTTTTTCTTCCCTTTCAGTTTGCTAGAGCTGCTATTTGTTTTGCCCTTGGTTTCCACGGTGATTATTTCAGCAGCATTACATAGAGTCACCTCCATCATTGTATTCAGAAGCATTGTTTTTTGTCCATTACCATGCTCTGGTTCATTTGCCATCACTGAACTACAGGGATGACCAATATCAACAGAAAGAGGTGGCTGTGACTTGTCAGATGTGTTGGCAACGGAGGTGGTATGACTGTTTTGAAGACTGGGGGCTGTATCAATATCCACGGCCGACTGAGAGAAAATCTTCCACGATCTCTCCACTTCATCCCTTAGGCTGCTAGACTGGCAGAATGTTTGTGTCTCGGGAACTTGCATATCCAGGTCTTCCATATTGTTCGTATTATCTGTATAAAAAGTATATGTACAATAGAAAAGTCACCATTTTCAGTAAAACCAACATGTGTGGATTAAGGCAAGATATTAATGTAAAAATACATGACTATAAAAATCCAAAACACAAATCTTATATTTCCATACCTTTACAAATACCAGTGGACTTGCTGGGTCTGCTCTGGATACGTAAGAGGTTTGTCGAGGTGTTTTTCTCGGGTAAGTCCACTGTTGTTTGTTTAGTGGGAGAGATCTGATCCTTTAACAGTTTTGGCTGAGGAGGCACAGTAACTGTCAGCCTATATATAGGAGTTACAGAGAGGGAGAGGGTGAGAGACTGTAAGAGAAGGAAAGGCATTTTTTTTTTACATTTTGTAGATACCTAAACCACACAAAATGTGTTTGGTTCAAGATGTTTGCTCACCTCTCCGTCTGAATATGGTCATCGTTGATGTCGACAGATTCCCTGTTATAGTCATCAGATAGCTTAGGAAGATCCTGAGAGAAATAAGCACAGCCACAATCAGATGTAATCGGGCACTGAATGGATTTTCTCACATTTTCACATCCTGAGAGATTTTACAGAGGGGTAAAACATGCCGCAGACAAAGAATAATTTGTGATATATATTTAGATGGATCCTCACACTGTCAGAGGAGAAAAGGTCAGCGACCGTGTCCAAGTGATGGAGCGTGTTGCTACGGAGCTCTTTCAAGATGAGGAGCTGTGAGAGAACAACATAATGAATTACAATCACTCCTTCCACAAAGCTTCTGAGATATGTCAGAGGCAAAACCTCTAATCTCAACCACGTACACATTCATATGTTATAACTGATTCTTGTCTGATTACAAATTAGTACCTACAGCTCAACCTTTGCTGGCAAACCCTGCGACTCCAAACACCTTTAGATGTTCAATTTCTTCAGATCTCAGCACAAGAGTAGATCTTGTTGTGACCATAAATGATACTGCTTATTTGGAAACAGCTAATTCAGCTATTCAGCTAAATTCAACATCTTGTTTTCTTGTATATAATGTTACATTTTTTACATAGTTGTATATATTTATTCTTGTAACATGTTTACTTTTTTACAAAAATGCACCAAGGAGTTGCACTCTAATTTCGTTGTATGCAATACAATGACAATAAAGGCGATTCTGATTCTGAACAGACCTACCAGTTTCCTATGCTTGTATCTCCTGGCAGCAAGCTCAAAGCACAGACCATCCACTTGCTTCCTCAGGTATATCACCTCCATCTGCAGCTGCCTGCTTCTCTCCTTCTGAGCCTGCAGGGCCAGAGCTAAGTCCTTGTTGTTGGTCTTCAATGAGACCTTGAAGAAGGAGGATGTGTCTGGTGTAGTTGTGAAGAAGCACCATAGCATTGATTAACGGTATAACATTTTGACATTTTCTCTTTCTGCAGAAAAACAATGTCTGAAACCCAGACATCTCGTCTTTGTAATAGAACGGTGGAAGAATGTAAATTACAAACTCATGCACATAAATGTGTTTCCAAGTGAATGACACACTCACTGAGCATCTTGTTCTTTATCTTTGATGCCGCAGCTGAAGTCTGCTTGGAAGCCTTTGGGGGTTTCATTTTATTTCCCGCTAACATAGTCCAGTGGGTGAGAAGATCAAGTAACTGAAACAACACAGCAGTGACTTTAAGTTAGTAAACTTGCATATCTGGTAGCCCTGTAGTTAGTCAGCTAACGTTGGTTCAGGTGGATGTGCTTGTCCGATTAGATCAAGTTGAAATAAATCGCTATATGTACTGGTAAACCTGTTTGAATGCAGTGTACTGCCTGTTTATGGGAGACCGTCGTCCAAATTGTGTTAAATTAGCTAAAAGCAGGGAAGCATGTGAGATTAGCCTGTGTCCGATAATGGCCGCATTTAGACACGTCGACCCAACCCTGTTTTATTTGAGCCAAAAAATCGTTGGCTAAATTAAGCTTGATGAATGAATGAGTTTCAAAAAGCTAATGTTTGCTGGTAATGTCTCTAAAACGTTGCGTTACCTGAAATGTGCTATGTGTATTAAGATATCGTTGGCCTGTAATCCATCACCATAGCTAGCCTAGGAATATGACTGCAACATTATAAGCTAATGGAGCCAGTCACATCCACCACATAAATCATTAACTTACCGCTACTACACTATTACCAGCTCTCGGATCTGCCTCTTGAAAACATAGATCCTTAAACGTGGCAAACCAAAGAGGTATCTGGGAGCATCATAAAAAGGCGAGCTAACTCTCACTTTAAACAAAAACAAAAAGCCCGCTGCTTCCGTTCAGCTCTGAGGAGGCGTATCTTAGAAGCCGATAACCAATCACAAACGTGCGACAGAGGGAAGGCGGAAGAGGAAACTGACACACAAATACAAATGTATGCATGTATGATGAACAGTGTATTGTTAAATCAGAATGTTTGATGTTAATGTTAAATCTATCTATCTATCTATCTATCTATCTATATGAGTGAATGAATGAATGAATGAATATTTTATTTAAGTGTCTTGCACTCAAGGTGCCCAACCCACATGGGCTTATAAGACACTAAACATAACAAACAGCATTGCATAGTGTGTAAACAGATAAACAAAACAACAGCAGATAAACAAAAATAAAGAAAAACATACATACACGTATACCTGCACATATGGGGTACATACTGTATATATTACCAAATTCAAAT
>OMLF01018426.1:6570-32479 GCA_900302615.1 Holocentrus rufus
AGCTGATTGTAACCCCTAGTATAGATATATTGTAGATGTTGTGTGGTGTTGTCTTTTTGTTCTTCTTCTCTTTAATAATCTGTTTTGTTTAGGGGTAAATCACGCTGCATTGCCTTCGATTATATGACATGTGCGTTACAAATAGTTTAATTTGGATTTGGTGTGGTTTTAATGACAGTAATAAATAAATATGAGAGACAATAATACTGTGCTCATCTTCAGCATGCACACAGAAAGTATGAGCGATGGTAACAGTGTACTTCTGCCACAACACTAAAAATATATATCATCAGTTCTTAAAACGTCAACTGCAGAGTCGTCGTATTTCCTCTGCACTGAAAACGGACCCGACTTCAGAGGTGTAGTTTTGTGTCAGTGATGCTCCCGAACAGCAGCAGCCACTGGACTGCAGCTCTCTGTGCTCTCCTGGTTTCGCTGAGAGACTTACTCATCATGTGCAATGTTCCTGACAAAATATACAGTGTGTAAGTGAAAGGAATTACCATAATCTGGGTCATTTGACCAGCTGAGCATGTGCGCATGTGTTTGAGTAAGTGTGTGAGAGTGAGTCTTCTTGAATCTGTTTGTGTGCATGAGTCAAGTCTCCGTCTATTTGTGTGTGTGTGTGTGTGTGTGTGTGTGTGTGTGTGCACATCAATGTGAAAAAGAGACAGAGTTACTCTCCCTCGTGGATCAGTGTGCTCTGGTGATCTCTCAGAGCTTTATGTAACCACTTTAGGGGGCTTAACCAACAGTCTACTGCAATCACACCATCACACACACACACACACACACACACACACACACACACACACACACACAAAGCATAAAATAACATGATGTGCAAGTCTTTGCATGCAAACACAAAAAAAACAACAATACCAGAAAACCTAATCCCAATGGCTTCTCATCTTATTTCAAAACATCCTGCAAAACCTTTGCAATAAAAATCCCTCTCCTTTATAACGCTGTGATATTGATCTTTCTCTCCTCTGCATCGACCCTCCTCCTCCTCTCCCTTCCTTCTCGCATTTATTTCGCTCCCTTTCTTGTGGTGCCACCGCTAATTTAATCCAAGTCTGTATCCTGTGCTGCAGACCCAACTAAATTATTAATCTTGCAGAGAGCGCACACACATACACACATACAGGAACATGCGCACACACACACACACACACACACATACATTGCCGCACATGTACAGAGGCAAGACAGTGCGCTCACATGTGCACAGGGCATTTCTATTTTTCTCTCTCTCTCTCTCTTATTTCCGTGGCTCTGTCTCTGAATATTCCCTGCGTGCCTCGTGATACCACGCCATGTAAATCTGAAGAATAAATAAATAAATAAACAAGATTCATTTTTGCAGCCTGGCTCTTTCGCTGAATGAAATTAGATTAAGTGAGGGATCTGGAGTGATGGAGATAGAGGGCAAGATAGAGAGAGAGAGAGAGGGAGGGAGGGAGAGATGCATGTCATCTGAGTGATTAAAGTCGTCCATGTGCGGGGGTGGTGTGTGTGTGTGTGTGTTTGTGTGTGTGTGTGTGTGTGTGTGTTGCAGAGACAGCAGGGGCAGGGGCGGATTAGAGAAACAGCGGATCAGACTGCACCACGCCATAGTTGTCACAGAGAGAGAGAGAGAAAGAGAGAGAGAGTGGAGAGAACGGGAGAACGAGGGAAAAAGGAGAACAAGAGAAGGGAGTGACCACAACCAGAGAGAGGAAAAAGAGAGACGAGAAACAATTAAATGAGACTGATGAGAGACTCGAAGGTGAGCGAGGAATAAAGAGATCAAGTGGAACACAAAAGAGGGGAGGAAAGGGCAAACGCTGACAGGGAAGGAGAGGCAGGGCGCGGGATCGATAGGCAATTGAAATAAAGAGAGAGGAGGGCGAAGGGAGAGAGAGAGCGAGATCAATCGCAAAGAAAGGAAGTGGAAAGAATGTGGAGCACACAGGGAAGGAAACCTTGTCCCTCTCCGTGTCTTCCTGCATCACTTCAGTTCCCATTTCGCCCGACTGAACCACAATCGACAAAAAAATTAAATCCCGAAACTGTCTGAAAATATCACTCCTGTTACAGCTGCAGCTTTTGTGTCGCTGACAGGAAGCAGCGGGAGTTTTTGCTTGTGTGTCTCTGGACTCGGGGTGTGAACAACCACACTTCGTTAACTGTTTTTCAACTTAAAAATCAATTATACCACGATCTGGGTGAGTTCTTGTGTCTGATTGGCTGGAGGGTGCGCGTTAAAAAGTCTGATCGCTGTGCTAAATTCAGACGCTGCCCATAAAGTTCTCAACCGATCTATGTAACCATAGCAACAACCTGAAACAGCAGCAAGCCGAGTAAACATTAAAAGCTCTGCGTCTAAATCAATTAGCTTATTAATTTTGTGCCCAAGACGTTCAGCAAAAGTAAGGGGATGCTGTTATTCTAAATTTTTGGCAGGTGACCATGGTATATATTGGATTATCCACCCTGTTCAACATTAAAGAGTTTTTAATGTGCTCTGCTGGGCAGTTCTTTACCTCCACGTCATGCATTAACACCCTTTAACACACACTTCATGTAGGATAATCTAGTAACAGTCATCAACTAGCCATGCACTCAATGCATAGAAACCAGTGCAGCCAATGACAGAACTGTTTTACTCAGTTCAACAACACTTAAGTGCCAAAAAACAAAACTAAGTTAAAAAAAAAAGTAAAAAATCTGGAAAAAAGGTTAACTGGATGATATTCGGCTACAGACAAGCACAAGCTGTGTATGTGTGTGCACATGTCTGTGTGTGTGTGCGTGTGTTATCTTTTCCTTCATACCATGAGCATGGTGCTTCTTCTTCACACAGTGGCCAAGAGCGTTCTCTTCGAATTGGTCAAGGCAGGGGCCGCATTCGGAGTGGCCAGGCTTGCAGAAGTGACGCTTCTCACGGGCACAGTCTATGTGGTGAGGGCACTTACTGCCAGCTGGGTGAGAGAGAAAGAGATGCAGAGTTTCATTAGTGCCCGGGTTCATACCATTGTGCGTTTTAATTAGACAACAAAATAACACATGTATGGCTGTGAAAAAAGAATTACTTTTACTTTTACAATTTTCTTGACAGATATGGCGACATGATTCACGATTTTAGTGGGAATGCTAATTTTGCAGAATTTCCATTTTAGCTATTAGACCTAGATCTAATAGATCTGTACCCAACAAACATGTTTTATTACATCTGGAGGACAGAATTAGTAGATCATGGCATCTCTGTACTTCATTTCTACATCTTACCTTTATGAAAAAATTGCAGCTTGTGAAATTTGGATCTCACACTTACCTATACTGTATTTATGTTATTTCAATTAACTATTCAGCTTTAGTGTTCAATAGGAGTTTGAATATCTTATTTCGGTTTGTTACCACTTTTACAAACATGCACTCATGTTCACTTCTCTGTCATCCACAGACAAAAAAGCAACATCAGAGAGCAACTTAGAGAACCAGATGGGTGAGGCTTGCCTGATAGGACAAGAGAGTTCAGTCCGTTGAAGTAAATTTAAATACTTTTTTGATAACTTATCTGACACTATTTGAATTGTCTTAGTGTAGTAAGCTCCACCTGTGCGGTGCTACAAGTAGGTTAAACCACACAGTGAAGACCTATTTGCAATCACAATGGGGTCAGATAACGATTTAACCTATCTGCTGCAGATTTGGTGCAAACAGACCTGAAACACTATTTGTGTATTTCTGCCTGTCATCCAGTAATTACTCTGCCCTTGCTTGAACCAACAGACACACACACACACACATCGAGACATACACCCACAAGCAAAAGTGGGTCATAATAGCGCAGCAGGTGTGTGTGGTAGCAGAGGTTAGGCAAAGCACTGAGTCACAATCAGAGGGGATAATGAAGCCGGCGGTGCAGCGCAGGGGGGCGAGCTAAAGGTGAACCGCACAGTGGGCAGGGAAAGTAGCACAAGAAGGAAATATGAGGGGAGAAGAAAGTGCATGATACGTACTTCCTGGAACTAGTCAAGACACTTCTGAAGAGGGAAGGGATGTTACGTCACAGTGTCAGACAGTGGTGCGGTTAACTTTGACCTCATTGGGACGAGCGTGGGAAAATCCCACTAACTGCCGTTTGAACCATTTTCCAAAACACACTTTACACAATGCGGATTGGTGGTTTTTGTCCAATGTGCACATTTGTTGTCCCTCTTGTCTCAAAACATCAGGAGTTTGTACAGCAGTCACATAGAGCCTGAGCTGTCGTTAGCTAGCATAAACAAAACAAAGCTAGCGCTGCCTCATGCATGTTTAAAATGTAAAATCTGATATATTCAATTTGAGCTAGTTAGCAACAGAAACATTTGCCATAATTCTGACACTGAGGCTTTAACCTGAATCAAATAATGAGCCAAATAAGGCTTCTTCAAACTTCAAAATCAGTGACATATTGTCCGCTCCTTCTCTATAAGTTCCTTGGAACTAGTAGGTAGTCTTGCTTAGCTTCACCTTTCACCACAATGCAGGAAAAAGCCTGGCAGAAACCAGCATTATTGTGGGGAAAACATTGTGGATCTCCAATCACAATCACAACGCTTTAGCCACGGTCCTGTTACAGTTTGAGGGACACGTGTATATGAGAGGCAAGTGCTGTAAAAATGGAACAATCACTGCCAACAAAACTCCACGTCAGTAAATTACAGATGTGTAGCACCAACGTGACAAGAGTTTAAAGGATAGACGCAGTAAACACAATTTGAGCTCCTTGCAGGCGGTGGGCCATGTTTGGAATATCAATGTTTTTTTTTTCCGTAGCCAGCGGGCAAACAGGCTACAACGTCCCCGTGAGACAGCAGAGTTTCATAAAAGCTATCTTGTAATCTTTTAAATGCTCCGCAGAACTAATCAAACAGATCCGCCTCGCAGGCCTTTTACACAGCAGCCATTTTGACATGAGACAGGAGGTAAACACAGGTGGTGCTAATCACATTAATTTGGGTTCTGTTCTGTTTAGGTAAAGAACCTTAATTAATGTGACTAGTGACACCTGTGTTTACCTATTTCATGTAAAAATGGCTGCTGTGAAGGTCTATTACATGGCTTTCTTCAAATCTGACTTGTTTTCATTCCTGGCATGCTGATGGCACATCCATACAGAGAACAGATACCTCATCCCAACATCGAACTTCCTATTGGTCAGTCTAAAGTAGGTAGTCAATGTTTGTTTTTCTGATCAGCTGAAAAAAACTTTGAGGACAAATTTTCACAGTGGAAGACTGTAAATATAACTCTCCAAGTCTTTCTTACAGTGGAAGACTAAAATTTTGAGTGTTGTTTTGTCTTTGTGTTGTGCTCGTGTGGATTTCAGTCTTCCAGTTTCCCACAGAGAAACCCACAAAAGTGCCGACGTCACAACCTGAACCCTTCTGAAAGTCAAGCTAAACTGGGTAGGAATTCTACCCAAAAGCCAAACCAAAACCAGACCTTTGTGCAAAATCCTGTTTCTTTTTTGTGTGTTTTTGTTCTTTGTTTCGTGTAGTGGAGGGCAGTCCTCGGTCGTTTCTTATGTTTTTTTCATTTTATTAAGTAAGATAGAAGACAGTTCGAGACACAACAGGATATTGCTGTGGGAGAAATCATAACAACCTCCATGGCAACCAGGCCTGTAACAACAGGAGGGCGTGAGTTACAGCAGGGGCAGATGTGCAGAAACGGAGGGCTGGAGGGAGAAAGAAGAGATGGAGGAGGGATGGAGGGATGCCTTAGGGAGAGCAGAAACTAAAAACCATAAATGTTCTTGGGTCACAAATGTGCATGCATGTACAAAAACTATTTTGACATGCACCAAGGATTCTATCAAAAACTAAAAGTAAGATGAAAAAATGCCATTGTGGAAAAAATAAAACTGAATTAGGTTTATTTTGCCTAATTGTAAAACTAGCCAAATTAAAAAGGATTGCTGTTCGATCCTGTTTTTGATTAATTCAAGTATTCGACGAAAATGGTCTAAAATTAGTTGAAGACATACTAAAAAATGTATGACTTCTTATTTATTTCATAATACCTGTTGAAAATAAATCTTCTGAACCTCTGTCATTCTATCTTTAAAAAGTACCATCACACCACAGACAGACAGACAGGCAGATAGATAGATAGATAGATGGATAGATCCCAAACTCTGGCAGGCACGTGTATATGCATGCAGACAGCACAACAAACACACAACACTCACGCACACGCCACACACACCACACACACACACACAGACACGCGGACACACACATGAGCCAATATAGACACCCACACATCACCCTCAAATACACCGAAGGGACACAGACACGTCCACATCTTTTTATACCATTGATTGGACGAATGCCTCAGGGAATGAGCAGAGGAGTGACGCATGTGTAATCTGAGATGGTTTGTTTTTTCTTTCTGTGCGTGTCTGAGACACAGAGAGAGGGAATAAAGAGAGAGAGAGGGAGAGAGAGGGAGAGAAGGGTGCAGAGAGAGAGGTGAGAGGGAATGGCTGTCGAAATGGAATTTAGTCTCTTTGCCAAATTGTCCCACGTCACAGTGAGTGTGATGTGTGCCAAGCCCCCTTACTCCTGAACAGTTCTCCCTTTCTCCATCACTCGCTCCTTTTTCCTCTCTCAACTGTTGCACCTTCTATTTTTACCTGCCACGTGCCTTTCTTTCTGTCTTTGATCCTCCATGGGATCTCAGACCTTCACCTGATCTGTTCTTGTGTTCATATTGATCCTCACTTTATCTAAACTTCATGACCGCAGACAGAAAACATAACTGTAGAAGGACCGAGGGCTCCACAGTGGTGAAAAAAAATAAATTATTGCACTGCAAAAATGCAACAAAATTATTGTAATTTTTTGACAGATATTGTGATTTCAATATAATTCATGATTTTAGTGAGAATTGTCATTTTTGCATCATAATATCCACGTTCATTGAAAAAACTATTAACATCACGATGATGTGATTTTTCTGCGGTCTGTTCCAAAAAAAGTTTCCTTATGTTTGGAGAGTACGATTTGTGGGACATCTTTAGAGCACCACAATATTTCATTTAAATTAAAATTCAAAAAAACTTTATTATGCATTAATGGAAGCAATAACAGAAATTTGTCTTTGGGACAGGTGCACAGCTCACAAGGAAACACTCACACTGAATACTTTGATTTATAAAGATTTTGCTGCACATTTTGCCTTTATCAAACAAATCGCAGCTCCTGTAGTCTGGATATTGCACTTGGTTGTGCTGCAGTTTCCGTGTTATTTCAATTAACTGTTCAGTCTTTGTGTTCATACAACAAGGATGATTAGTCTATCTAACTACCCTCCTCTGCATCGTCCTCAGTGAGTCCCGGCGAGCTGGGCTTCCCTGCTGTAGACTCGGACCTGGCAGCAGTCCTGCCTTCCTCCTCCTGTGGTCGTATCGCTTAATTACTCATCCAAATATTTGTTTGCTTTTTTTATTGTCCACTCTGTCTTCAATAATTGGAGCTCCTGATATTATAAATGATGCCAAACAAACAGAGAAATCACCACAATTCATTTAACAGAAATTCTATTTTCCCTTTGACACCCAATCTGATTTAATTTTATCAATGTAATTCATTTGGGTTAGATACGTAGGATGCTAATTTCCAGTTACTTTCAAAAATTAGTGCATTGGATTTTCATTAATATGACTATGGGAACCAACATCTTGTCACCCAGGGTTAAACAAAATCAAAGCCATGTTGATTGACCCTAAAATCACTGGAAATAAATAGAAAAAACAAACCTACTTGCAACATCCCTCTCACACAGCCTAATCAAATTGCTCTACTGTACAAATAGCTGAATTTCTGACAATTTCATCTCCCACAGCACACTGCCAAGGTACCACGCAGACCTCTAAACCTCTTCATTTGCTTCATCAGTTCCTCCTCCCTGCCTGGACGCTTTCATGCTGCTCACTTCAGCCATCGCCCCTTTCATCAAATTATTCCACGGCTCATTTTTAGGACCCTTTGATCGGGCAGATTAAGGACAGCCGGGTGAAATCAGGTGCAGATGGCTGTGATTGTGTCACAGATCAAACAGCTCACTCTTACCTCAACCCTGACTTGTTGTAAGGCCAGTGAAAATTCCTGTAATGAAATTAATTCCTGTAATGAAAGTGGGAAAAGCAGAGCAGCCAATTTTTGGCCTCCATTCAGTTTATCTGCAGAAACTCGACACCATTGGTCAGTGCAGCATTGCTATTCATCATGTGGAAAGTTAATGTGGTGGAACCTATTGCAGCCACAGGAAAAGAGATAATTATTCTCCTCACACACACCGCACACACACACACACACACAAACACATCTACACCTGCAAGGACTTCATTATGAAAGTGTGAGGCAGGGGAACGGTGAGAAAAACAGGGTGTGAAAAAGAAAAGGGCTGTGACCTACATGAAAAGTGCATTCAAAACCCTGCAGTGACATTTATCTTGAAAACACTTTGTGATATAAAGTTGTAATTATATGCTTTTGCTCCACCAGATTAGAAGGGCTACTGCACTTTGTTGTTATATGTAACCCAACTGACTGAACCCATGCTTGCTTCCATAAAGAGTCTTTCTCTTTGCACAGCTGAACCATTAAAAGATGCTCATCATGATCACCATCAAAATAATAATGCAGCGTCTTACGAAACACTCAAATCTGTTTACCGCTATAACAAAGGCGCTGCAGAAGTGAATGCCAAGTCGTCATAGGGGGTGGTCTTGCATCAACATGCCTCCCACATGGCACTGTCGCTAATTAGAGAGGCCAAACAGAGAGAGAGAGAGAGAGAGAGAGAGAGAGAGAACAACAAGACAGACCCAGAGACAGAAAGATAGAGAGGGAGTGTGATGATCAGTGAGAGGGAGAGAGGGGGAGAGACGGGGAAAGTGACACCGGGGAGGGAAAAGGGATCGAAAACGCAAAAGATAGAGAGACATTCCTGCAGTGCATCAAGATGTTTTTTATTTCCAGAGACAATGGCAGCGTAGGAAAAAATATATATTATGTAACTCAGGGACTTGCTGAGTCCTTGGACTGAGTGAAAAATGAGTTTCCAAACATCTACTGCTGCTGTTGCCAGGCTGTGTGCTCAGCAGCAACTCTGCCAGGAAGGAGCAGAGGAGCAAACAGTGGCATTCTGACACAGACTGGTACATGACTAAACGCCCGGACTCTCACACACATGCACACACACACACATAAATGCACAAGTACACATGCACATACACAAGCAAGGTTAGAAAGAGAGAGAGAGAGAGAGAGAGAGAGAGAGAAGGAAACGGGTTGGTCAGAGGGGTCTTGCCCTCTCATTGTGTTTGCTTCCTGACGCTCTGATAGCGTACAGGAAGTAAGCCAAACACTCCAGAGCAAGTGGAAAACACCAGCGCAGACTAGTCAGGACACTTTACTGCAGAGGAGACCACGACATCTCTTTACACCTGGATGAAGTGTGCGTACCTGCATATGTGTGTGTGAGAGCGCAGGTGTGCATTGGCGTATGGGTTTCTGTGCGTAGATGCCCCGTGCTCCTGTTTATCCGCCTCGCCTCACTCTCAAAGTGCAAACACTCAAACCAAACCAAACAATTGAACAGAGGCTATTTCTAAGCCCTCGGCTCCATTAGCTTTATTGAGCCCAGCTGGGACCGGCTATGGTATTAAATGGTTTAGTCTGCATCTGTATTGACATTTTCTATTTACCTTTTGGGCATTTCATTGACTCTCCTATACAAGAGGACTTATAATGAGCATAACGAGCATAATGAAAGGAAAAATAAAAAGAGCATTCCCAGATGTCCGAAATAAAAAGCAGCCAGAGTGCAAGTGACACAGCAATAAAGCCCTGACTTGTGACTTTAAATTAACACGATAGAGTTCTGTTAAGGAAAGGAAACAAGCTGGAGAGATTGGTAGAAATGAAATGGAAATGAAATGGTTGCATGAAAAATATATTATATATTTTATTAACTGAACTTCATTAACCGAGGGTTTAAGGTTAGGTTAAGTTTTTGAAGTGCAATGCTTAGATAGTGAAAGTGAAAAAGGTGATCATGAAGGATTTCTTATTTGTGATTTTTATTTATTTGTTATAAAAAAAGTATGTGCTGTGAAATAACCTAAATCTCAGTCATTTGGTTTAAGAGTTCAGAGATAGTAACAGTTTTTTATACCTTTTCAGAGCCAGACAAACTAATCTTTGGAGTCAACCGTTTTTACACATTTGTTTGAAGTTATGTTAGACTATCTTTGCTCATTTGTTGGACGTCTTTGAGACAAACTAGCAAGAAAATTATTTCATAGACATTCAGAAAATGACCTAAAATAAATGGGGGTGGGGAGTGGGGGTGTATTTTTCTCAGCTTTGTCCAAAGGGACGCCCCCAGTCAGGGATTCACTTGGCAAGCACCACATATATATTACCGGTTCCTTGGCTTTGACTAGCTCATTGGGCCAGGTTTGAAAATCCGTGGAAACGCTAAATTTGAGCCAAACAAGACACGACGCCCTATTTCTGGCAAATGGAATCAAGGCACGAGCTCCAAAGTCAGTTCGCACCTTCAGTCCTCATTCAGCCACGTGACTTTAGTGACTTTAGTCTTTAGCAACTCAGCGGAAAAAAGTCGCCATTATCAACCCACGCTGCTCCCATTCCAGTCACAAAACTCTGACTCTGCATTAGAGGAGTAAATAAATGGAAACTCTTCACCTTATCAGACTGTGACTTGGTACACTGTGCTGCGTGGGTGTCTGACAACATCTCAAGATAGACTGGTGGAATGACCCCTCCATGTCAGATTCTGACACACTTGGCGGAAACTAGGGCACGAGTAGCACCTGTTGCTTTCTACGCACACGCACGCACACGCACGCTCATGCATGATGCTGTGGCAGGAAATAGACGGAAAGTAATGACACTACAGAGAGAGATAAAGGTGAAAAGGAAGTGATTCGTAAAACTACGTCTTCCGCAGTGTGGGGGGAAATTCTTAGAAAAGGGAGATTAATCTCCAGTCTCTCTCCCTTTAACTACTCCGCTCTCTTTAACTACTCTCCTGTGGCAGTCATGTCTCCCCCCCTTATCTCTCCCCGTGTCCGTCATGCATCTGTTGCAATAATTTCTGTCATGTTTGACAATGACGTTGGTAACCCATTACACAGGACCATCGCTGTGTCATTATCATTAGAGCGGAGCAGCACACCTCGCAGCAAACAGAGCAAAGGTTTGAGAGATTCGTGTCATGACATCATGTAGGTGGCAGACAAACCCGCTCTGTTCTCTGTTTTTGTTCTTTTTTTCCCCCCTCTATCTTTCCATTTGTTGCCCTGCTTCAGTAGTTGGCAAAATTAGCCCTGTAAGCAGCGGTGACGAAGACACTTTCATTCCTTATGAGTACGTAGCTAACCACAAATGCAAACGTGTGCATGCAAAAGCGCACATGCAGGCAGATTTCTTATTTCCTCTGATATTTGGGTTGGTAAAACACCTAAAAATCTCTGCCTTAGCTTGCGGAGACAGTGGTTGTGAAAGGCAGTAATGGGGAAATAAAAGTGGGTGAGGAGTCATGCTGTTAAATGAAACATGACAGGATTCATTATTACAGATGAAATGGTTGAAATTGTGTGAGCGCTGGTTTGGTTGAATGTCTCTAAGTGTGTTGATCAATACTGTCCCTCTCATTTCCAGGAGGTCTGAGCAGCTAACATCATGCTCCCCCTTAGGACAAACTCATTGTGTGAGATAGAGATTAACAAAGAGACTTGCCTCAACATTGCAGCCAGGCCTTTGCTGGCCACTTATTTTTTTCTTCTTTTTATTCTCCAAGTTGAACGGATCTCAGCGGCACAAATGGGAGCAGAGTGATAGATTGATAATAACGATAAATCCTTCCTGGCTGTTGTGTAATTCGAGTCTCGTAATTACCACCATATAATTGGGTTCCAATTTTCCTTCTCCCTCTCTCTGGTGAACACGAGTGACGTCAATTTACCCTCAAAGACCACACAGGCTGCATAACGGATCCATTTGCAGCCAGAAGTGGCACTCTTTACATTCAAAATCCATTTTCTAAATTGCCTCAGGGAACCACTGAGCTGGGCCTTTTTCAAATTGAATATTTCAAAAACGAGTTGTTCGAAGAATAATGACAAAGCAGTGAATGGGCTGCCAAAAAAAAAAAATCTGTAGCCAGTCCACTGCCTTGTTTCCTCATTCCAACTAGCAGATTGTGATCAGGGATGTCTTCTGACTTCTCACGAACCTGTCAGCTAAGTGATCCCACGTTGGTCAGACAGATTTAGTAGTTTCACTCCAGAATATTAAAAAAAAAAGCTATTTCCACTGATAAATCTGGAGAGTGGACAGCTGAAACCCATTTTGATTTGATACAGCTGTTAGCTGAGTTAAATGAGCGGGGTTCAAACGAGTTTTATTATGCTGATTGGAGATTTCTGAATGCGGCAGTATCCTGAATAATCAGCATCTACTGCTATGGCAACTGGCTTAGATGGAAAAAAAAAATCTGCTTTTGAGCTCATCTGATTCATATCCAAATACGGTGAAAACCCTGAATGTCGTGTCACACACACAATCATGATGTATAAACCCATCCATTGAGTCAGTGCACTGTGAGTCCCCTGGCAGCGTTCATGTGTCAGTCCACCTGACTTCTCCTACCAGCTCAGTGTGTGTTCTCTGTTTCCACTGTGAGGCCGATGAATAATCGTGCTGCAGGGCAAAAAGGTGCTTGGTCCGAAAAACACCTGGGTCAGCGAGTGTGTGAGAGAGAAAACGCCGTGTGCGACCGTGCGTGTAAACACCCCTACCTGTGCTTATGTGTAACCGTTAAAATGTAAGCCCTGGGTAACAAAAAAAAAAAAACAAGCCAGAGGCAAATGCTCGCTGAATAATAATCACACCAAATGCTGCGTGGGCTTTGGCAAATGACAAACCTGGCATTTAAAGAGCACGGCTGCACCCATAATGAACAGGTTGAATGAGAAAAAATGAGGAAGTTAAGTTGCAGGGAAGGTGACTGTTTTCTTTCCACTTTCGGAGCCCCGAATCCAGATCAGTACGAGGAAGTGCTAACAAAACATATTTACACTGAGGAAAAATACTATTCAACGGCTGCCAATGCAATTTGAAGCAGCCCTAATATTTTAATTGTGCTCCACTAAGCCTGATTACACACATATCGGTAACTAATTCTGTATCCCGGCCAGCAGACTTAATATATTTTATGTAAACAGCTGGGTTTGAGGAGGTGTTTGATTATTCCCATCTAAAGAACTAAATGTTATTTGAAAGCTTTCCGACGAGCTAACATATGATGAGGTGTCACATGTTTGCTGAATCAACAACCTGACTAGTGCACACTTTGGGCTGATGATACACTCCAGCGGCATAAAACCTGCAACATTTGTCTTTGACGCAAAAACAAACACCGCAAGCTATAAGAAACAATAATGTTCAAGGACTATGGATACTGTACCTGTCATTCATTTAATAACTCAGCTGTCAAATTCATAAGCAGTTAATAAGATGAGCATTTTGCTCTTTGCGTTATATGATTTTATAACTCAACTGACACCCATACAGAGGATTATCACCTTCTTCTTGAGTCACTTTCAATACATCAGTGTGTATATGCTATTGGAACACAACATATATGCGAACAACAGTATCCGCTAACACGGCATAGACTTATTAAGATGCTGCGTTGGAAATATTTGTCACGTGCCAAACACATCACACATCCCACACAGGAAAAGGCCTAAGACGACTGACGACACACACTGGGTTTTATTAAAAAAGACTTCTGTTGATGGGGGAGCAGATAAATCAAGGTAGGACTGCGGATTTGCCTCTGGCACGGAACATTTCTCCACAACAGCAAAATCACATTAAATTCCATTTCACGGTTGGGCTCTTCAGTACCGACATGATGCTGCATATTTTACGTATTTTGATTTCAATACACTTTTGATTTCCTGTAGACTTATGATGTGTTCTATGGTTCTCACTAAAATGGTAGTTTAACATTTGGTGAAACTCTGAACTGGGCCTCTATGGGAAAGCTCACTGTAGATTATGGCACAAGGGATAGTAACATGGTATTGTGTGTATTGATAAATTAACATACAAATACAATAAATTACGACACAGTTTCATCCACATTTTCAGTAATGACTATGAAAATCAACTGGAGTGCTGAATCACCTCTACGCCGTCCTTGTTATGCATGAACAAACTGTCCCCTGAACACACCATTTTGATTTTATGCAAAAGCTTCACTGGATTAGAGTCATTAGACCCACTGAGCTACTGTAGGTTACCGTGAGGATGATTTTTGGGGGGGAAAAGGAAAAACAAATATTCACATAAATACTGAAACTATAAGTTGATTCATCAATTAGTCGACAGAATGTGAATTAACTGAGATTTTGACAACTGAGTGATCATTTTAGTCATTTATCAGATAAAAATACCAAACATTTGGTGGTTACAACTTCACAAATGTCATGGTTTGCTTGTTTTTCTCAATTTTATATCATTACAAAAAGAAACTTTGAAGGTTTAAGATGTTACTTTGGACTCTGGTAACTTGTAATAGCATTTGTCATTATTTTTAATAGATGAAATGAATAATCTACCATTGATTGTTAGTTTCAGCCCTAATTCACATGAGTTCAATGCGAATCTCTGTCCGGGCTTAAGTAGCAAAAAGTGTGTGGACGCTTTGGTGTGAGTGCGCGCACACACACGTCCCACCAGATGATGGCTAAAAATTACGTACTGATGTCCAGCTGTTCGCTCTCCCACAGGGTTTCTGTGTTAATAGCAGACGGGCAGATTATCTTTCAGCTCAAATCCACAGAAACCAGACAGTCACTAAGTAGACACCCATCACCACACACACACACACACACACACACACACAATGTAAGTATTTTTGTGAATATCTCCATTGTTCTATCATTATTATTATCATTATCACATTTCCCCATCTCCTGTGACATTTGTTCCTCTGTTACAGCTGACAATGATTTACTAAGTTCTCTGGACTTTCTAAAACAGTCTAAACAAGGAAATGTTCTGAATAACTCCAGTTATGAGGAAGGGAATTAGTGGCGCACTGTCCCCACTGCCTTTGCTTTGTACTTTCTCAATCACCTCCACGAAGGCACCCTGCACTTGTTAAACCTGATCCGAGCATCTGAACTTACTGGGTATCACGCCTGAATTACATAATAATAACAACATAAGCAAGAACTAAAGTAAACAAAGACACATGTGTTGTCTCACTGAATACTTTGCAGGTTTCCTCTGGAAACAAATATTCCCTGCGCTGCAGTTCGTCAACTGCCATGAGTTCATTAACAATGTCCCACTTAAGGTTATTGATAAGAGAACATGGTTGAATCAAATGGGAGCTGAACAATCGAAGATGACCGGTCTGTCTTGTGAGACTCCCTGTCATGATGTGTGAGGGTGTGTATTTACCTGGAAGGCCAGCACACACACTGGCGAAGATGACACACAGCAGGAGCCCGGCCAGCAGCACCGAGGCCCGGCGCTGTCGTGGGCTCCGCGGGCTCGGGAGCAGCATCCTCGGGGTTTCTTGGGAGCGGAGAGCCGGTGACGCGGGCAGGGGGGCTTTATGTCATTCCCCCATCCCTTGGTTTTTGGCAATGCCAACGACTTCAGCCAAAATGATTGAGCAGCACAGCAGCGACGGGTTTTAGCAGGTAGCGCCGGAGCGCAGTCAATCCTCACACTGCGCACCGTGTAATCCGCGGCAGAGCTAAAGATAGCGGAGCTCCGGGCAGGGGGAGGAGGGGGCGGGAGGCATGCCGCCTTCACGGACTCCTCGTAAATTTGTTAGAACACCAGCTGTATACTCCTCTCCTTGTGCTGTCGTCAGATTCTACCGGGATTCATTTTCCCCACCTATGAGGAGAATTAACAGCATTTTTTAAAACCGCTTTGTGAGGGATTATGCTTTTTAAATGGGAAATAATTACAAAATGTGAGCTAAGTACAAATATGAAGGTATTAAGAGTTTTAATAGCTTATTAAAGTTTCAAATAAATGTTTTTGAAACAACTGTGGTGCAGTTTTTAGTCCTCGCGTCATGGCATGATACGTTAGAGTGCTATATGTGGCTTCAAAAATCATTCACAGCCCACCTCAATGAATGAGAGAGAGAGAGAGAGAGAGAGAGAGAGAGAGAAAGAGAGAGAGGCCAACTCTGTCTGTACAGGCAGACAGAGTTCGTGCAAAAGATACTAACCAATAGCTATATTATGGGGAGGGCATGAATATAGAGCCAACAATCATTTATTTAGCCTAGAACTATAACTTCCATTTTAATGGAATAGAAATGACGAATTAATTTCAAATTTTCATCTCATGGTGATCCATAAGATTTCTGTTAAACTTGTCTCCTGTATTATGCTAATTAATAACCTCAGATGTCTTTGTGAGCACATTAGCATTTGTGATCCTCCATAAAAATAGGCAAATTACAGCACTATTATTACAGCTTTGCATGCTTTTTGCTTGAAATAATCTGTTTAATTGAAATGAAAGCCCATTGGACATCTTTTCTTTTAATTATTTTTAATTTATTTATTTTCAGATATTTTTTACAGTGGGAAAAGTGGTACCTGGGGCTGATGGGAAGCTATATGTTTCTGCTTCCATATATGACCAATAATGTGATGTGGATCCTGTGACAAGCTTTTTTTTCTTTTCTTTTTTTGTGGCTTCTGTCTGATTTTGTAAAACAAGCACCACAAAGGCCTGCCCCCGCCCCCTCTCTCTTTCTCTTTCTCTGTCTCCCTTTCCTTATTGGGTTATGTATAATTACACGTTTCCGACAGCACATGAACGCACCATTTAGGAGATTAGTTGAAATACGGGCAAACAGAGGAGCAAACAGAGGCTCTCAGCGTCATGGCGCTGTAGAAAAACCGGTTTAGGCACTTGATGAAGAGGCAAGTGGATGAACAACAGTAGATGTGTTATGTAGAAACTCCCAACCTGTGGTCTGGGAACCTCCAGGGGGTCCAGAGGTCGTTCTGGCAGGGGGACTATTTAAAAGTGAGTGTGCGTGATAATGTAAAATGATTTGGACAAAAACGTCCAGGAAATCTGATTTTACTTTTGATTACTTGTTTCCAGACATAGAAGGCCGATAAAAGAGAAACGGAGATGCGAAGTCATGATTTGAAATTTATTGATGAGATTGCTTCAGCTCACAGTCAGCAAATAAATACTTCTTACAGAGTACAGGAAATGTGAAACAAAAACAGGACCATGTCATGCAAACCTTTGGCACTTTTTGAGCTTCGGCTACTCATCAACAGAAACCTTCCACGATAACTGATCATAATAATAAATAGCATGAAACAAAAATAAATAAAAAAAAAAAAAATCAATTTCTTCTTGTCCATGGTCCTTTTTACTGTGCTGACAGTAATGGTCTTAGAGACCATGCACACAGTCTTGAGGTATACAGGTTGGCAATGCCTTATATGTACAAACAAAAATAAAACAGACGTGTCATATTGGATTAAGACTAGAAATGATCTCAGCAGCATCAAAAAGAGGTCCACTGCACAAAAATAAAAGAAAAGAAAATGTAATCTGGCACCATAATCCCATTTTTCCTACACAAACATCAGATCAAATTCCCATGTACCAAAAAAAAAAACAAAAAAAACATGCAATGCAACATTTCATTTTAGTGAGATTAAAGGAAAATGACAAAATAACATACAAAATACCTAACGGACTGCATGTAAAGGAGTTATACACTTTTCTGAATTGTTGCATATAGTTGTTACACATAATAATGCCCATGAAATGGTGCTTAGTCTGTGAAGTGTGCGTGTGTGAGTGAGAGAGAGAGAGAGAGAGAGAGAGGTTAACGACAGGTAATTCATGGTTGTGACAAAAGATCCGACAACACTGGCTCCAAAATAAATCAGATATTTTCAAAGAGTAAAATTCATAACAATCACATTCTGGAGCTGATCTTTCAGCATCCAGTTTGACTGTTTGAATCCTTTTGGTTGGTTTAAAATCTTGTTCTACTGAAACAACTGTGTTGGATTTTCCTGCATGAATTTTGTTGAAAATATCATTCAAACTGGATTTTTAATAATTGAGCCAACAGGGTTTTTTTTTCTCTAGTACGTTTTAAATGTCCCAATATTCCATTATGTAAATAGGATATTTATGACACTTTGCAATTGTAATTATTGATGGCAACACACACACTCTCACTCACACACACACACACACAAATGTGGTCATCCCTGTCAGGATCTGCCGTAGAGGAACACATCTGTATCCAAAGTGCACTGCGTTCTGAGAGTGGAGACCGACCGAGCTGAGTACCAAACAAACACTTGGACCGGTGACGCTGCTTCCAGAGCCACGCGGTGCAAACACAGGCAGCCTTACATGTTACTGCAGGTGCAGGACAACCAGCTTTGGTAATTCGTGAAATGTTAAAAGAAGACTGAGTGATTAGATGGTTGTTCATGGGCTGGTCAGATGGTTCTGATGTATTAGGTCGGACATGGTCTTGGGGATTATTGTTAACACACATTCAGCCGCACACAAGACAAAAACACAAATTTGTACAAACACACACACACACACACTCTTCAACACAAAGTTCAAATTGTGTCAAATTGCGTTCACTGTTGAAATTCCCTGAAGTAGCCTACCAGTACAAGATAAACAAAACTTGATTTCCAAATTGGCCCCTATATACCCTTCATCTATTGGCATTATATTACTGAGAAGTTATGGTAACCAACGTAAACAACTGGCCAGGTAAGATTCCATTCACCACCACTAGATATTAAACATTACCTGTTGAAATGGAGCAAATTACCACCCACATTGCACAGTTGAGAGAACACCATGTTAGGCACCTATCAATCTCCTACCAAGTTATTTCTATACCCCCAACAGTTGAAAGGTGCAATCTAGACTATAAACAAACTGCATTGCATAATAAAAAGTAACTGAGTAGGTTTCTGTTGCTTTTTAAAAATGCTTTCCCCTAAGGTGAGGCAATGTTTAAATTCTATTTAATAATCTATTTCATTATCACCACCAAAAACTGTAAGTGCCTACAGTAGCTAGGTTTAGGCATCACGAGCCCATCCAGCTTAACCTACACTTCATCCTTTTGTGTTTTAAGCCTTTAAGTAACCTGTTTAGTCTCACGAGATAATAAAAATCCTCATTTCAAGAGAGACCTGCACCACACAGGATAATATGACTGTCAGCCTGCAAACTACAGAGCCATCTTGAGGTTTGAAAGTGGGGACTGGATGGATCTACCACACTGCTCGGCTCTCCTTCATTTGCTGTTCACGTGCAGGCAGGGCTCTGAGGCACGTGCCGCTTCGACACTGACACAGGATCAGTGCTAGGAAGCTGCTGCCTTATTGTCAGTGTGAGCGGATCACAGGAACCTGGCTGCTTTGGGATCAGCGGAGGTCAAGGATTTGTGTCAGGTCTGCTGTCGGAGTTGGGGCTTTTAGATGAATCTGCGGGGGGAAGCGTGGCTGCTGAGCACGGCTCGGTGCTGTCGTTCTCTGATGCTGTTTTACAGTACTGCTGCTCTCCTCTGAGCTCCTCCTCCTCCTCCTCTTCCTCGAGGAGCACCTCTCCTTTCTCCAGGACAAACTCCAGGGTGGGCCCTCGGGCCGCCCCCTCCTCCAGCTCCCCCTCTTCTGCCAAACGGAACTTGATATTCATCCCAAGAGGTTTCTCCGGCTTATCTGGAAAACGAACAGGCGACCCAAACAAATGTTTAACTGGGATGAGATTAAGCAGAAGAATCACATGTGAGAGAGGTACAAGGTTTATGACAATGCTCATAACAAGGCAACAGTAAACACTTTGTCCCCACAAGTGATGCAGTCACCATCTGGTCTTATCGGTAACAATTATGTCACGTTGTTTTGAGCTGTAACTTCCCAGTTGGCCCATCAGTCTAATTTTGAATGCTGAAATGCAGCCATGACGTGCCATATTTCTCAAGTCTGATCAGTGGCATCTGAGATACTGGGCATGACACATGGATGAGCAAGCAAATCATCAGTGTAATTGTGAAAATGTGAGAATGCCATGGTGAGATGCATCAGTCTTGTCCAAATCCAACAAGTTGACAAAGATTTGACTGCCTCCTTTGGACCAGTCTGTGTAATTTTAAAAATGACAGAGCTGTGCAATGAGACGGATCATCCCCCAGTTTTGTGGGACAGAGGGACTGACAGAACTCAGGCTGATCCACAGTCCCTCCTCCAATTTCACTGACTACGTTTATCTACATGTGTCCTGTTTTCCAGTTACTCAGCTTCCGAAAAACAATGTTTACATGGCAATGACCAGCAATATGATGACTATATTCATGTATATATAATACACAAGCATATTCCCGAAAGCACCATCTGAGGATGAAATATACATGCAAGCTTTCCCATGCTTATCCAAAACATCCGGCTGCTGCTGAAGATGAAATGTATTTTGGCCTGTGTGTGTGTGTGCTTTCCTGTTTGACATTTTACAACACTAAATGTGCAAACAGTTTCATTACTACACATAATCGACAATGGAATATACTAAACTTGGAGCTTCGCCCTGTGTGCACCATGGTTTCCAAGTAATGAACTGTAACCCGTCATACCTTAAAAACTGTGCAAGCTCAGCTATCAGCTACCCAACTATCTTATTCAGGTTTCTCATAACCAGGCTAAGAGCTTAATCAGGCAATGTAAGGTGTTTACAAGTCACAGCTCTACCAGAATATCTTAATACCCTGGTCATTAACTGTAATGTAAACACATTAATTGTGAGAGATAGCGAGGACCATGTCAGAGACAGAGCAAATGTCACATGTCAGTCTCAGAAATACCAGTCACTTTATGTCTGTCTATTTCTCCTCCCTCAGGTGTTTCCTGTATATAGGTTCTTCTGTGGTACAACAACACAGTATTGGCAAAGTTCATATTATCTTTGCATCTGAGACTGCAGCTGGAGTGTTTGTGGTTGACTAATCTGGTTTATAGTGCAACGGCTCTATTTTGAATATAGGCACTGCCAACCAGGACAGGTGCAACTTGAAAAGTCAACTGATGCTTTTGACACTTCTCAATAGCAGAAAGCATCAAATTTAGACATAGAATACTCCACCATGCACATGGATATCATAACAATATATTAATTAAAAACAAATTTCAGCTTTAACAAATGCGGTGCAAAAGACTGAAATGTTGCCCGTTAACATGTATTCCACCGGACACACTGCTGTCACTGCAGGGACTCATTAATCTGCTCACCGTGTCCCAGCTGCCTCTCCTTGGGCAGCAGCAGCACGTCCACATTGTGATGTTCCTCCAGGGCGGCTGTGAGCACGGCCCCCTCGCGGCTGAAAAGGAAAACCAAAGGTAGGCTGATGTCTGTGGTGGAGTCGCCGTCTCCCACCATCTGGAACAGCGGCGTGTCTTCACTGTTGCTCCCCTCACGGTGGTCTGGGACACAGAACAGTGGGAAGTTTGGGTAATGAGAAACTGAGTTCATAAAAATGACTAATAAGCAGTCAAAGTAGACCTGAGCATCAATACTATTAAACTGTGCTGGGTGATGTATTGATGTTACATTGAAATTGTGATATGAGACTAGATAAAGTCTTGGATTTTGGAAATCATAATGTGATATCACACTTATTGTCTTTTCCTGGTTTAAAGGCTGCAAAGGGATGCTATTTTGATGGTGCTTTGCGTGTATCACGGGCCTGGTTTCGGTTCCCGTGGTAACCCTCACCTATGAAGATGACTCCGATGGCTCCAGCTTCCTCCAGCCTTCGAGCCTTGCCAGCGAACATACAGTCGCCACGCAGGGCCAGGGCGATATGGCCTTTAATCTCCCCTGCGTTATCAATGGGTCCGCATGCTGTGTAGGGGGATGCCTTCACTATGCTGCCCTTCACCTGCGGACCCAACAGGTTGTGTGTGTGTGTGTAGAGACAAAGAGAAATGCATCATTTACAAAAGAGAAATATCCTCTGTTTGGAGAACCATTTAAAGTATTCAAGCAAAACTAGGTCTCATTTATTCAAATCCATTTGCACAAGAAGTAATGATTCTATGAAAAATCTAATTTGGATTCATGCTGCATAAATATAATTAGATTGATTAATTGACGGATTGACTGAGCTCACCCCGTGCTCCTGCTTGGTGAGGTCCATTCCAAACTTGGCAGGTCCAGCAGTGAGGACTGTCCGACCCAGAAATGGGGGAGAAATGAGCTGAACGATGTGCGGCACCACCTCCTCCTCCTCTGGCGTCTGGCTTACCTCTGCCACAAGTTTTACCCGGTATACTCCTTTATGCTCCTGAAAGAAGAATAAAGGAGAAACTAGGGTGCGGTGTTGCTTGGCAACAATTCAGTTGCTAATATAATAGTATAATTTCTTTATGTTTGTTATTTTCTTGTTCTTAAGTCAAATGTTATGAAAGATTTTTGGCCTGTACTTCATTTAATCGCTGCACATAAAACTCTGAACTGTCACCAGTTGGTTTGTACCTTTCAATAACTTGCAACCTAGCCTCAGAAGAACACAGCCGAAAATATTATTTTGCTTATCATGACTTGTGAAAATGTCTGAAAATACTGTGATGTGATGTTTTATCCCATATTGCAAACCCTAAAACCTGTAAAGCTCAAGTGGTGAGCGAGAAAGAAAAGGCTTTCCAACAAACAGTGTTAAACTGGCATTGATTTTGTGTTTTGTTTTTAATATCAGGAATTATTTAGGTGAACAGTCACTTGGCAGGCAATGTGCTCTGTGCAACACAAATTTGATTATTTCAAGATATAAGGAGTTCAACTGCTTCCTTGGCTGCAAGACCTTTAATAATTTTGAAGAAGGCTGATTGCCTACACTAACTCAATTTTACAGGGACAGATTATGTTTGAGGGCGTTATTATGACAGTTTTATGACCTGATGCAAACCCTTAAGTTGATGATCAGTTTCGATAAGCAACAGCAAAATGGATGCAGAAACACAAAACAAATTAAGGAAATACAAAAAGTAGGCCGAGGTTCGAATTGAAAGGCGTGTGCTGAGTGACCACAATACCTTCGTACTTCCTGTTTCTCCAGCCATGGCCTCGTTGAGCGGAGTGAGAGAAATGCCCATGCTTTTCAAGAACTCCACTGGCTCCATGCCATTGTCATGGAGTGGCAGTTCAATTTCCCTGTAAAACCCCAACCACACACACACCCACACCCACACCCACACCCACACACACACAAAGTCAAAATTCAAAGTAACTATGGCTCACACATTTTACCACTAAATTCACTCTAAATCCAAAAGCCCCTTTGTGATTGGACACACACACCTGACAGGCAGTGAGTGGAAGGCTCGTCCCACCCCAGTGAGGTACTTGTAGCCGTCCCGGATGGTTTTGGCAAACGACGGGTTGTTGGGGAACAAAGTCTGGGTGCTGGGGCAGGAGTATGTGAACAGATCTTCTTCTAGAGAGATGGGAGCTGCCTCCTGGAGCACAAGATTTAACAGGCACTTATTAGCTCCTACACTAATATGTCAATTAACCAATTACAGGGTTTGTTAACATCTGCAGCTTCTCATTATGCAAGTGCTGTGCACTTCATATGAGGAAGTAAGAAAAGTTATTATCACTCAATATGTAACACAGCCTCCACCTCTATAATGTAATAAAATGCAAAATGCATCATGTTAAATCCCTTTATAATGTAAAGTGATTTGAATCCCTGAATCAGGGTTTCAAAATAAATGACAACCATGTTATGTGTGTGACTGTGTGAGAGAGGGTGTGTCCTCACTGTGTTGTTGCCCTGGCAGGGCGGCTGGGTGGTGGACAGGGAGACGGGGAGGAGGTGCGCCTCTGTAGTGAAGATGTAGTCGTCAATATCGAAGGGCAGCTGGCTCTTCTCAGAAAACAGCAGGTACAGGTATTTAAACATCTCTGCCAAGAAGAACGAGTCCATCCTACATACACACATACACACATATGACAATTAGCTACACAATTTACAACCACAAAATCTACTTTAAAAATGTTACATCTCATACTTCCACTGCAGTTTTCCAATTTTTTATTACAATTTCATCAAGAAAGAATAACTGATAGAGTGTCATGTGAGCAACCAAACATGAGCCTGTCAGTTAACATCCTTTGAACAGTAGTCATCCTACACGCTACCTGTCTTCATGTGTCCCAGTGCGAACATCTTGTACTGCAGCAAACCCACAAGGCACCCTGGCATAGGCATTGAGCTTCTCCACGATGGACTGTCCCACCCTGAGGTAGTAGGGGTCGCCTGTGGCCTGTAGAGAGAAACACATAATCCCACCCATGATTACTACATGGTACATTCTCGGTTGTAGAAAGACAGTTTTTGCCCGTAGTCAAGTACAAGTCTGACAAATTCAATTCGATGGAGATTTCAAATGTAAAGTTTAGACCAAGCTGTCAGCCAAGAAAACACGATAAAGGATTTAAATGTCTCTTATCACCGATTATAGCCGCTTCCAGCTTGCACAGTGTGAATAATGAGTTGCTAAAATTATTTTAACAGTAGCAATTCACTTATCAGGGATGACTGTCTCATCAAAGCAATAAGAAAACGTGACTCACTGATGCAGGTGCTCCAGTGAGAGAAGCTAGACTCTAACCTTACCCACTTTTCAGGAAGAATAACCATGCTTTGTTGATGTCTATACAACGGTCAGGTTTTTTCACCTTATAGAGGTAGTAGGTGCTTTCTGCAAACTCCGGCCTCAGTGGGTGTTGGCCCCAGTGTACTCGAAACTCTGTAGTGAAAGCCTGCAGAAGAAGAACAAATGAAGAAATTAAAAAATTACTAAACACTGGCTTCAAACAAATATTTTCTCTTTTTAGCAGTTTTGACTTTAAAAAAAAAAGACAAAAAAACATAACAGCACCACACATTTAAATTGGCTGAGTACTACAAATACTTTGTTAGGCTACTTATATCACATTAAAAACAGCACTTTAAAGAAGGGTCTGAGATTCTTCACCTCTGGCAGAAACTTGTGCTGTTTAGTGACTTGGTAGAGCATCTCATGGGTCTCAATGGCTGGTTTCAGATCTCCTCTCAAAACCTGTGGTGAGGTTGAGAGAATGTTTGACATAATAGCATTCAAGTCTGAGTTTCACAACATCTGGAGCAGTTTCAACCACCAAACATTCTGAGGATGAAGCCTGTCTGTAGTTAAGTCTAACATAATGATAGACATGCTTATGACTCCCGACTTTGAGTACTGCTACTGAGCAGCAGTTTCACAACTTAACACTGATTTTTCACTAAGGGAGAACTGCACATCAAAATTATAAGAGAAATAGTTATGTATATCTGTGCCAGAACAAATAATTATCATTCTCTGGCATTCAATACTCCATTCTAAATTCCAAATTCAATAGAATTTATTAATTAAGGTGTGGATTATATTTTACTGACTGATTTATTATATTCAGGAATTAAAATTTCGAATCCTGTGGGGCGGCATGGCTCAGGAGGTAGAGCGGTCGCCTAGGAACCGGAAGGTTCCTGGTTCGATCCCCGGCTCCTCCAGAGACCGCGTCGAAGTGTCCTTGGGCAAGACACTGAACCCCTAGTTGCTCCTGATGAGCTGGTTGGCGCCTTGCATGGCAGCCTCCGCCATCAGTGTGTGAATGTGTGTGTGAATGGGTGAATGTGAAGTGCACATTGTAAAGCGCTTTGGATAAAAGCGCTGTATAAATGCAGTCCATTT
>OMLF01018442.1:0-21784 GCA_900302615.1 Holocentrus rufus
CGATATAATAATAATAATAATAATAACAATAATAATAATAATAATAATACTGATAATAAAACAAATAACAAACTCACTATATACATTAAAAGTCTGTAAGAATATTATAGTCATTTTTTTGTTAGGCATGTAATATATTCAGTAATGCTTCGCATTTCACACTTTTTAACAGTGTTCAGTACCACTTGTTCAGTAGTTGTTGTTGTTCAATAGCAAATATTTATATTTTTAATTTTCAGATCCCACCAAAACTCAAAATGCTGACCAAAACTCAAAATACACACCATACTGACACATAATGTCAGTTTGTGCATAAACAGCTCAGACAGCTCTAACGAGATGCCTTTAGTCAGGTTATCTGAAAGGTATTGACATTTTTAAAAGTTGCAATTCATTGGTATTGCCTCTTTAAGAGATTTACATTTTTGGCACAGTTAATGTTTGACGTGTAACAGTGCAACATCATCCTGCAGCCAGTAAAGCTCTTATAGGCTAATATTTGTTCACTGCTGTATTCATTCATCCCAGAGAGTTGTGTGTGCCACCCAGGAAAATTTACTTAAATACATAGAGCATATGTGTATTTATGCATCATATGTGTATGTTTAATGTAGCTTATCATAGAATATTCTCTTTGACTTGTGAAATTGTGTGTAAATATGTGTATAAAAGCGTGATCTAAAAACTTTTTTTCCTTTTTGTGACCTCGTTGGAAAAATGGTAATTATTTTGGCTAACATGCAAAGTTCCTAAAATAGCAAAGAATTCTAAACCATTGAACTTCACAATTACTAATTTATTTCAGTTTTGTTGGCTGCCCTAAAATTTCCTCTCCAAAAGAGAATTCCACCAGTGGTACAGTAGATCCAGAGAGGTGTGATGTGTGTGTGGCTGAACTGGGGATTCACTGGGGAAGCAGTACTGGTGCACAGCTAACCCTAGAAATGTGTTGAAAATTCAGACACAAACAATTTCCTTTGGTAAGTAACATCTTGTACCGAATAAGGCAAAGCAGCATGTGGGACATTCTTGGACTCAAACGGCTGATGCAGCACAGCCACATTATAAGCATATTGAAAGGACATGCAGGGCACATGAAGCCCCTGGGATTATGTGGAGGTAAATTTGTAATTTAACTGTCCATTTGCAGTCACACAAATGTGCATACCATCTCTATTTTAACCAAAGCTGTACTGACCATATTTAATTAATTCTGCTACCTAATGTGGCACTCGATTCAGTCAGACGTGATGGGCCTTTCCCAGGTCACCTAGCAACATAACCCCGGCATGATCCTAATTCCCCCTTCACATCTTGTCCCAAAGGAGGCAGGGATGTTGAGAGCGCTGAAAATAATCTGATGGGATCGATAGTGAACGTGGTGTGATACGGTACAATCACTGGAACACATTAGGAGCAGAGATGACTGGAAGGGCTCGGTGAAGAGTGAAGCTCAGAGATATTGATTATAGATCCATACATGGTGTCATTAATGTCACTTTCTCCCTGCTTCTCTCCCAACCTGCCCTCCAACGTTTAATACTGAAAATCTATTACTTTATTATGTCCAGTGTCAATACCAAGAAAAAGAAAATGTTTATAAAAAAGTACTGTATTACTGGCAAAAATCTGTCTGACATTTAAGACCACATATTATAGAGCTCACTTTCAGGCTTCATTAAGGGGTTTCAGATCATGTTTTACTTTCAGGACAGCTACAATTATTCTTTTTTCTTGTTGACAAACCTGTTATAAGATGCTTATAATACAACTTACAACCATTGCAAACTTACAGTATGCAAGACACTGCTTGAGAATAAATCCCCTTATAATCACAGGGTACATAATCAAGAACGGTGAATACTTTGAGTGTCAGTACATTGGAAAGTGCTCTGCAACGTTTGCCCTTCGTGACAGATCCACCTGCATGTGATTGAAAAGCCATAAACATGCTGATACATTTTAAAAGTCCAATGCATGTCGGTTGACTTGGAAACAAAAAAAGTTGAGGCCACTGTTACATTCTGTCTCCAGTCTAATTTTGCTTACATCAAGTATTTCAGTGCTACAGAACAGACAAAAAATGCGACTGAGTGCATCGTTTCACTAACATTCACAACTTTTAACATTGACATTCATGAATAAAAATTATGATAGACTTTATACCCCACATAAATTAAACAAATGGAATGAATTAACAGGTTAAGACTGACGCTGAGTTTTGAAAACAGAGTGGAAGTACAGTATTATAATGTCTGAATGGCAAATAGTGAGGGCTCATAAAACAACAGATATTTCCATATACACTCCAATCATTCCTTCATGTTTTCCCAGAAATATTAAGTGTGTTCATTGTCTAGAGGGAGAAAGGGTCAGTGAAGATTTGCGATTTCAAAATTAAAAAAAACATTTTGCATCTGTCAGTCGGGTTGAGAATAAGATTCAATCCTCCTCTCTGCATTTTACCAGCTATGTCTTCAAATCAGACACTGTGGTAATGAGTGACCCCAAACCTTGAAACTAAACTAAAAATTCACACATTTCATGATCTCTTGCAACCCACTCCTTATTCCAAACAGTTTCTCAGCCTCAGTTTCTCAGTTTCTTTTTTTGGACCCTCTATGTATCCTCTATATCCACCTGAAGGAAGCCTGGGTCGGTGATCTGAATGTTTAAGTGATAAAATCTGGGAGAATATACTTGCGCTCCTTGAATACCAGATATAAAATAATTCATCTTAAGGCGCAGACCTCATTATTCTTTGACAATACCTATCAGGATTTCTTCATGGTTTCTCCCATGTGTGTGTGTTTGTGAGATGTACATTAGCAACAGGGTGACTGCCGCATCTCTTGGGCAGCATAGTTTTCGGACCAATAAATTTCACAGTATTCTCACAGCGAGACAGAGACACAGCCTGACCTGGAGGGAACTCTCTTCAGATGAGGCCGCGTTGAGACTCAGCCAGAAAGAACGATAAAACCCACCTGACTCAGCTGACAGATTTGTTAAAATATAGATACCATTTAATGAGTACCTTAATGAGAATTAGCTGTACCCCTGAGGGACATATAAGTGCACTCTGTCTGCACTTTTTGTAAACAATCTATAGAGACTGGGTGACTGTTTTAACTTCTCTGCACTTACCTGCCCCATTTTGCGTCTCAGTGGAACTCATATACAAAAAAATTTAAAACAAACACTAAAAATGCAAAAAAAACAACATGATCAGTCATTATGTTACATAGACATTGTGGTTCTGGACCTAAAGAAGCCATTACGTGATAATCAGCAGTGGTAAATGGCTGCCTGCTCAGTCAGTAGTAAGTATAAGGGCTCATAAAGGTGCTCAGACTCAGTGACATTACAACACTGTGTGAGTACTAGTACTGTGCGTTCCCTGGTCTACCTGTGTTAGGCTACTTCTTACAGTACGAGAGACAACTGAGACATTCAAGTATAAAGTCTGAGCGGTGGTAGGACCACGTTGACCCACGCCTGCCCCGGGTCACTGAAGTCAGTCAGCTAGATGATTCACAGTCTCTACACGGACAATCGTGGCGTCTCAAAGCAACAAGGAGTGCAGCTATGATGAACTGGGGATGAGTGAAGACACTGACTAACTTTATTCTCATCATGCTCTGTCAAAGGCACCAGCGTTCTGATGTAAACTTAAAGCCCCTGTATTATCTTGATCCCTGTCATGCTGGTTCACATACTCGAGCTCTCCCTAGTCCGTGGTTTACACTTCTCTTCGAGACTTTCATCATTTAAAAAAAAAAAGCTGCGGGGGCTCCTGGAAAAGTTTCGGTCCCTCTGGTTGTCTGGTACCTGTCTCTATACGGAGCCAAACTCGGCCATCCAGGCTTCGTATTTTTCCAGGTCTGCGGCGGAGACGGACTTGGAGATCTTCTTGAGCGTGAGCGTGAAGTCCTCCATGGTGACGGGCATCTGCAGCTCTTCTTTGGACAGAGCTCGGATCTCCTCGGGGCTCAGGCCCTGGATACGACGACGCATCGCCATCATGGAGGCGTCCCTGAGAGTCAAGACGGGCAGAGGAGAAGATACTGTTACATACATCATCACCCTGACCAGAAGGGGCGAGACACTTGCACAACGCAAGTCTGTTCTGTATTGATTAATCAGTAAATGGATGTGAAAGATTTATTAGTTTATTACTGTGAAAATTCAATTTTAACTACATATTTTTACATCTTAGCTGCGATTATATCATATTTATGTAATATGCTGCTGTCTCTCTCTGACTCAAAGTGTTCTAATACACACACACACACACACACACACACACCTGCAGACGTTGGTGATATCTGCTCCAGAGTAACCCTCAATCTTCTCAGCAATGAGGTCCAGGTCCACGTCAGGAGCCACCTCCACCTCCCTCAGGTTGATCTTCAGCAGCTCTACACGACCCTCCGCTACACACACACACACACACACATATATATATATATATATATATATATACAGTTAAACAGTTCAGAAGTCAAAATGAGACACCTGAACATTCATATGAGACAGGAGTGGATAAAACGTAGGCTGAGCTCACGTGTGGGCAGAGGGATGTAGATCCTCTTCTCCAGTCGTCGCCGTAGCGCCTCGTCGATGTCCCAGGGGAAGTTGGTGGCAGCCAGGACCATCACCATCTTAGAGGGGTCGTCATTCTCCAGGGCTCCACCCACACCTGCTCACAAGCCAGACACATTATCAAATTGGTTCCGGGATACGATAAACTGATTTTCTGTTCGTACTTTGGCACTCACCGTCCATCTGAACCAGGAGCTCTGATTTGACCCTGCGGCTTGCTTCATGTTCGTCCGATGTTCCTCTTCTGCCACAGATGGAGTCAATCTCGTCTATGAAGATGGTCGTCGGTGCATAAAACCGGGCCTTGGGAAGAAGAACAAATTGTCAGAGAGACTCATTCTCTGTCTTACTAAAACATACACATTTTTTCAGTTTCCCATTGTGAAGTTTTGTTTCATAGCCCACGTGCACAAGGACACACTCACCATTTCGAACAGCAGGCGGACGAGTTTTTCAGACTCTCCCCTGTATTTGGAGGTGAGGGTGGAGGAGGACACGTTGAAGAAAGTCGTCCCGCACTCCGTGGCCACAGCCTTGGCCAGCATGGTCTTCCCTGTCCCCGGAGGGCCGACCATCAACACACCCTGAAACAAAATGTCACGCATCATTAGGCAGGCGGTCTCAAACTGATATGCGTAAACATAAACACAAACCACTGTGGAGGGAACAAGTGGTGTCTTACCAGCTCTGCCTGTTACTGTGATCACCCAGCTACACAGAATCTTAGTGTCAAACTCATTCAGAGAAGAAGCTTCGAGCCTGTCATCTACATTCAAACCTCTGGAAACCAACAACACTTATTTGTTTATCTATCAAGCTTTATTACAGCAACCAATGCCTCAATTCACTCTTAAATCACTGAATTATATTTCTCTGTATTTGCTTGCAGGAATATAGAGTTCTGGAAACTAGTTAATATTGATTAAAAAAATCAGGCTTTGTCATTCACACTCCTGTAAATGGAACAAAAACATGAAAGAGTCTAATTTGTGTAACTTACTTTGTTGCACCACTGTAGACCTGTAGCACATTAAAATCCACGAGACACCATTTCGTATTTTCTCTGATGTCTCTGTTGCACTGTTATTTCACTACTGTTATGTCATCTCCCATGACGTCTAAATTCATAATGCATCTATGTTGCTGCAAACTGTGTACAGATTTGGGTGTCAAGATCCTGTGACTGATTTTTTTTTTTTTTTTAATAAAAGTAATCAGAAGTGGTTATTGTTCGAAGAATTACAGCATGATTTTTCATTGCAGCTGAGATTCATTGCTGATTCGTATAAACTTCACAGTGATAGCGCCAAATGGTGCCAAACAACACACACTTATTGTTGTCTTGTTAAAGTGTCTAATGTAAATGCTGGAGTTGCACTGAATGTTGACCGTAATGAAACAAATACCACCACCCTCCCCGTGTGGCTCTAAAACAAATATATATCCAGCTATATGAATAAATTATTGGTTTATTCAATCCTCATTTTATTGCACATGTGCTAATCTTTCTACTTTCAAAGGGTCACATCTAGCAGAGTGAGTGTATCTCTAATACAACGCTCTCCCCATATAAAGGCTCTGAATCCACATGAATTGAATTATGAGTTCAATGGAGACATGAGTTCAAAGCATACATGGATCTTACAAATGAAAACCACTGTGCTGCTGAAAACCCAGTGAAGCACTGACCTTCACATGACAGGCCTGAGGGAAACAGGCCTCATACAATGAACTTCAGCACAAGGTTGTCGTGAAAAAAATCCCCGACTTGTCACTCAGCGAGTCACGACACTTGAGTTAGGAATAAAAAGATGTATTTACAAATGAAAAACATTGTGTTTCGGCATCAGGTTTTGGCAGGGCTACTGTCAGTATCAGGCTTCTTAACCATGGATGGTGATGATGCAAACACAAAAATATTCACTCCCACAGACATTCAGTTGGTCATTAAGTGACTAGCTATTGACTGTCCCTTTTCTTTTTCAGTACCAGGCTGCACCTTTTCAGACGATGCAGTCAAGTGTGTGCACTAAAGTGTTTACACGCTTAAGTTGTGTTTACATTTCAGCAAAAGAAAAAGGCTTTTGCACTGCTCTCTGGCTCAATGGGTGGTGCTTATTGCAAACTAACAAAGAATCTGGTGAGGCCTCCACTAATCTACCTGTTCAGAGACTCTCAAAGCACGGTAAGTGAATACCATGAAAAAGATGAAACAATTTGCCATGCATAAGTCTGGGAAACCCTTTCCACCATTTTGGAAATTATAACAAGACTACAGCAATGGTGGGTGTAGTGCAACTGGCTGCTGTAAACTCGTTGGCTTCATGTTGAGAGGTCAACAACCATCAGGTTCAGGGTTCAACCTACCTGAAGCTAACGTCACACCCAATTCACCACTTTGGACGACGCATGGTCCTGTTTGCCTAGGACTCACTGGTTGAAGCGAGCACAAAATCTTTCTTGTGCTAAAATGTGGACATGACTTGTATATGAAAAGCATATTTGTGTGAGTGTGAGTGTGTGTGTACCTTCCAGGGGCGACGGATGCCCTTGAAGAAGTCAGGCATCCACATGGGCAACACCACTGCCTCCCTCAGCAGTTTCTTCGCATCTTCCAGATCCGCAATGTCCTCCCTGCAATTCACACACACAATTCAATCAGCAGGGTTTTTTTAAGAGGACCAGCCTCAGCAGCAATACATAAACGAGTCTCTGAGAGTTACCAGTGTATGTTAGGGTTGCGGGACACAATATCTCTCTCCAGTGCATCTACTAGGTCGCTGTCATAACCCGTGCCATCAAACTTCTTCAGCTCTGCGTCCCCTCCTCCCTCTGCACCCCCTTTCTTTCCCTGCGGAAGACACAGGAAAATAAATTATGGCACATTTAAATCATTTTAACAAACATCTCAGACAAAAACACCATGGAAGACTATTAACCGTATTCTCTGACCTTGTCGTCTTTGGCCTTGGTGCCACGGGCGTCTCTGGGTCCCGGCCGATCTGTTTTAGCGTTGGTCTGGCCCCGTCCCCCTGGCCCCGCCCCTCTGTGCTGCAGACCCGGGGAATCCTTCTTCTGCTGCTGTTTCACAGCGCTGTTGGGGCGCTTCACTGCGGCGGGATTCCTGCAGACACAAAAGAACAAAACCACACACATTAGAATAATAGGACACACGTGCAGACACAAACTCCCCACATAATTTGCGAGGGGGAAACACTTTGCTGGGTGGTAATTATTTTGTACTTCCTTGGCCCTTCTTTACCAGAGAATGTAATTAACTTTAAACCGGCCCTGCCTGTTTTCTGTGCAGACCTGATAGGTCCACTTCAACAAACCTAAATCCAACTTGGTGCTGCAAGAGCTGTAACAGATTATGCAAAATATGACTCTTTGCAATTCAGAGTGCTTTCTTTTATCTTGCTTGGTAGTATGAATAATTACAACCAGGGCCAGCTCTATGATTCAGGTGACTTAGGTTAATGCTGAAATGCCACTGATCACTCAGGTGTCCTCAGGTGTCGCTGAAATAAAGAATCACAATCAGTTTTTTAAGATTGTGGCTGTAGGAGCCATTTTTGGATGTTTATCACTATCAAAACATAATAGGACTATAATGAAACCTAAGGCCCTTTTCTTTCAAACAGCCAATTGTGACAAAAAATATGGAGAAAGGCCTCATCCCTTTTCCACCAATTTTTCATTTCTTTTTGTAGTTTGAGCACGGATGGGCCAGTAAAGATCCAAAATACATACAGTGTGTTTTCCATCTGTAAGTCAGCCTTTTCAGGACCAGAGGGCAACATACCTAACAATCAAATAAATGCCAGATTATGTCTTTAGGCTGCATACTCCTGCACAGTGCATTTTGGGAGTCTTGCACACACAGAGACAAGACGTTGTGGGTCTGGAGGCAGATCATACACATACACACCTGTGTTCTGCAGGGATGGGAGGGGGCCAGACAGCTGGGTCCTCGGGTCTCTCTTCTGGCTGAGGAGCGGGAAATTCCACTGGCTTATCTGACTTGAAGCTCTCGAGCGTTCCCACGATGCCTTTCACCTGCTCGTACTCCTCTGTCAGCTCCTGCCTCACCTGGACACAAAGTGGAGAAGAGGAGTATCCCAGCTTTGCAGTGCAGAGGAAACGTTATTTGCTTCCACTAGCAATCCAACTGGAAATAAGTGTTTGAAAGCACAAGCATCCAACTTCTCTACATCAGGAACTTTGAATTGGGCAGTGTAATAACATCTCTGAATCAATGAGTGTGAGAAAACAACATGATGTGTAATGACTGCGTGTAAGTGCACAGTCTGGTGTATAGTTTGGGAATAACAAGCGGCCTCACCTGTTGCCATTTGACTTTGAGGGCAGGGTCTCTGAGGGTCTGACAGTGCTTATGGATTTGTTGAATGACACCCTGGTAGTACACCATCGAAGAGTCATAGTTCCCCAGCAAAGCATATTCACGGCCCTTCTTCGCGTTGTCACATATCTCTGCCAAATTCATGCTGAATGGTGTAGCTACGTGATAAACAAACAGGTAAGATAAGAGGGAAGTGCAACATGGTTGAACACCGAAACCCTAGTTATTGTCAGTTACAGAGCGGAAAGTATTAATAACACATTAGCATAATAGGATCAAAACGCTTTCAAAGACAGCAGCCTCTCTTACTGATTTGCAGAGAATAAAGCGCCATCCAAGTCACCTGTCACAGAGATAGCATTCTTCCAAACAAACATGGTTAGCTTAAGGCAACGCCTGTGATTTGAAGGGAATCTATTCATTACACACAGTTGCATTTTACACAAATTAAACTGCTATTCCCATCAGGTCTTCTTCGTGTTAACACTCTATCTCGTCGCGCCGATGTTAGCTTTTGCTAGCTTATTTTAGCTAGGCCACATAAAACAAAACGAATTGCATGGCAACAAATAACGTTAACGTTAATCCTCCCAGCATGTGGCACATTTGCACGAAGACAAAGCCAAACGCCCAGCAACCGTTATTACATCGTTTGCTATCCTACATCAAAATAAGACACATACCTGCATGAAAAGCAGTTGTTTTGAATTGTTTTTGATCACAAGTCCAGTATGGTAAGCAGTGTTACCATGGCCGCGGAGAGACGCCGGGTGGGGAACGGCCAGAGGCTCGATCACCGTGCTGCGTTCGCGGACTCGTTGCAGACTAGTAAATATCATATAATTCTACCAGGGTCTCTCAGGTTCATACCATACACGTGCTTTGTTTGGAAAAGTTGGGAATCAGGACCAAAGAGATCCGCCAATGAAAGTTCTCTACCATAATTCAGTTGATTTTATTAATACAAACAGTTTTATCACGTTTTAGAATTGCAGTATTTCAATATCATACGACTGTGGATGTTTGTTGATCTGTTTTATATACACATGCTACCAACCTCAAACAACAACTTTTATATCTCCACAGAATTGTGAAGGCTTTCAGTATTGAACAAGAGTTTACTGTGTGTATCTGTGGCCTGTTTTAATTCAAAACTATAATTTAACTTTGGGGTTTACTACTTTACGAGGATACTAAAACATATCATTAGTCTAAGCTAGGCAATAATCGGCCACAGTGTGTCGCTGAAAATCATTCATATTACTGCGGCAGATGCATGAAAAGTTGTGCAATTTGTCTAAGACACATTAAAATGTCTTAAAAGTATCTGTATGAACACTATAATTTGAAATCACGTCCTGGAACTCGTCATTCTCATTACAATGTAGTAAAGTATGTAATTGCAATGGATGTGGCTTTACTATTGGTTATTGTACAAAAGGTTAGTTTCCAATTCAGCAAATTTGGGAAAATGGGAGAAAAATATAAAAAAGTTAGAAATACATCCTGTTATCTAAGCTTTAAACAAATGTCACTGTCGGTTGTAAGGGATTTCTAAGTGATAAACAAGTCACTGATGCCCTTAGGCAGGGACACTGTGTCATTACTGGACAAATTGAGCAGATGAATGATAGCAGCTTCATCCTTTCTGATTGTCTGGCTGTCTGCACCCAAGACTGAGTGTTAATCCAGCAAAATAAATTAGGAAAGGGAGTGAACTGCCTGTCTGAATGAGCCGAGCAAAACTGCCCAGTAGGCAAACTGAGGCAATTGCCTGAGATGGAACAAAGACCTCAGCACCAACCTCACCAAATTATTTCTACTGCTCTAACACTTATTATACCAGTCAAATAAAAAATGCCACCAGAAACCTAAATAATTGAACAATAGTAATGCAGATAAAACCACTTTTATTTTAACTTACAGCTTTATTTTGTCACAAGGCTCCATACTATCAGAAGGTGTTTGCATTATTGTACACATGCAACACGAGAATCAGCGTTTTTACCTCATGACACCATCATTTTCCCTGTGGCCTCACCTTAATTTCAAGGAATACTTTAACATCCACTCATCTTCAGTCAGACCTTTCAGACAAAACCATGTGGATTTAAGTTGCAATTTTGTCCCAAACGAGAGCTACATGTTGTCCGGACTGAGTTCTCTCCAAAGAACTTCTGTAATCCGCTGGCATAGAGCTGGCTATGTCAATATTTAACTTTGAGAGTGTTCTCCTTCTAACATCCTCAAAATTCATGCTACCATTGCGCTGACAGGTTTTTCAAGAACTGGGATGTCTCTTAAAACAAATTTGTCATAATTTCTTAAATTCTAACATGATTGCACATTTTTCTTCACAGTTAAACTGGTCCCCTTTCTCTCACTGAAATACTATTTTTCCTTTACTTCACTGTCTGAATTGAAAAGACCAGCTATAGTGCCGTGATGGTTGTAATTTTTTTTTCTATATGCTAAAGTGCAGTCTGTAATTTTATGTCGTTTGACTCATAGTGAATTCATGTGCTGATTGAGCTGCAATTGTTTGGCATAGGTACATATTCATTCACATGCATGTCATTGAATTGTTGATTTAATAGTGTGATCTGTAATAGTGTCACCAGCAATGTGCTTTTACAGCAGCGAAGTGGTTAAAATTATAAACTTCGGGAGGGAGCTTTCCATTTTCCCATCTTCCCATCACAACAAAACCTTTCCAAATTCAGTTTTCATACTGAGAGGTGCTCTTCAGCGTTGCTTTCCTCAGCACCACTGTGTTTACAAAGGCTTTGGTGACCTTTCATAGACGTCCTGCGTCTGTCTACACAGGTCAGACGTGACCTCAGCACTGACAAGTTGCCTCCTCCCGCTCTCTCTGATTCCACAGTTGCCTGATGCTACTCTCACTGGGCTGCTTCAGTCTCAGGGGTTTATGGCTCTTCAGCCTATAAGCCAGTGTCAGGAAGATAGCGTCCACGTGCTCCTTCTCAGCAGGGTCCTTGGCTGAGGTCTCAAACAGCGGGAAGTTGTAGCTGTCGGCGAGGCGCTGGGCGACGGACGTGGCCACTTCCCGGCGGTCCCTCAGGTCACACTTGTTACCCACCAGGATGCGGGGCACCATGGGGCCCACGGAGTGCCGGGCGCACTCGTCGATCCATTCGGGGAGGCTCTCGAAGGAGGAGAGGCTGGTCATGTCGTACACGAAGATGACGGCGTGGACGCTGCGGTAGTAGTGCTCCACCATGCTCTTCCTGAAGCGCTCCTGGCCTGCTGTGTCCCAGATCTGCAACTGAAAAAGAGACACCCACCATGCTGATTACTCTGATTAATATTTAACAAGGCCTACAAGTTAGAACTCAATACCAGGTAGGCTTAAGTAGCACAGTTCCGGTAATGTGTTATAGTCATGCTCTCTTCCATGTCTCTCATGGGGGGGCGAGGACCAGGAAGCTTCATTATCATCAGACTGTCTCATATTCTTTCTGTGCTATACATCTCATTCTCCCCTCTCTCCTCCATATTGTACATGGCAAGCAAGGAGTACCCTGTTATGAAAATAACAATGCAACTATAACACCTTCAGTCTTACAATAAATAAAGTCGGTAGAGAAGTAGAAATTTCCAGTGATTATTTTAATGGGAGGTTATATGACATTTAGAAATTGCTAATTTCTCAAAGGTATCTTTTGTAGTGAAGGTTATGCTATCACTATGCATATTCTTTGAATGTCTGGGACAGGCAGCACACAGGTCAGGGAATGATGGCTCTTAATTGAGAAGCTGTTATAATAGCAATAAGCTATAATAATCCTATGTGGAGCGCCGGTGTGTCTGTGTTACGTGTCAAACCTACATAGCTACGTCCTTTTACCTTGATACTTTCCCCATCGAGATCCAGCGTCCTCTCTCTGAAATCAACCCCGATTGTTGCTTCTGGGTTTTTGAGGAATGCGCCTCCGCAGAATCTGTAGGTCAGACACGTCTTGCCCACATTTGAATCTCCAATGACTATAATCTTGAAGATCCGAGCCTGCACGCTCTCATATTCGTGATGCGACGACAATTCTAAGGAGTCATTTCGATTGAAAACTGTATCAAATTCCTCGCCGGGCTTTTCTATTGCCATCGCTCATCTTCTCGCCGTCTGGATGTGGTGTCGAAATATCGCGAGAGCACGAGGGGCTACCAATAGATGTCACTGGATGCTGCTTCACGGACCACATAAACACAGCGCAGTCATTTGCATCAGACGTTTGGATGTGTTTATTTGACACATATACAAAACAGCAATAATCCAAACTGTTACTGCAGCCAGCCCGCTTTAGAATGAAGAGTGAATCCACGTAAGCTTTATCGGTTAAAAAAAAATCTAGTCTAATCCAGATAGTTACTCCCCCTTTTCCATACATACACACACCAAAATGTAATACTGTAATATAGTTACTGTTAACCATCATGTCAAATGTATCACAGAGATAGGACGCAATGAGCAATATGTAAGTATGAGTGTGCATTAGTGGATGCTTGAGAGGCAATAACATTGCAATTATAATTTTATTACATACAACCCTGATGCTCTCCACCTATGCATGGCTCATTATGATGAACAATATTCAAACACAATATTTGAACAAATTCTTACATGTTTCCTGAATGTGATGTAAATGTGTTTAAAAAAAGAATTCAAACGCACAATAAAATAATCCCATAAAAGTATGAGAAACGTAAAATCGTCAGATTATCTTCAATCATTTAATAAAATCAATCTAGTTGCACGTCCTCTCAAAAGAAATCATTTCAATCATGGCATACAGGCTTTTTCTGAAGCCTAACCTGAGTCAGCATACAGTACATTGGCCTCTACATTTCATACAGTAAAGTTTCACAACACCAGCTGTGTGTGACGTCTAAACAATTAGCAACAATAAAAAAAGGACAGTAAATTTCATAGCTCCTGCAAATATATAAATTACCACTTGTGTTTTTAGATATAAACAAGAGGCACTTAAGCTGCCTAATGTCCCACCATAATCACCATGATATATTAAACACAGCCAGTTAGTCCAATTAAGTCATCAAGCTAATTAATGCATTAATTAATCAAGGAAATCAATAACATGGAAATGTATGTGGCAAGCTGCTCCAAATCTCATCAGACCTTGTATTCTACAGGAGGAACCTTTGTTGTAAGAATGAAGTGTTCACAAGAATCTTTACACACAGACATGCAGATTCACAAACGTCACCGTGACGACACAGTGTCCTACATACCATGTGCCATGGTAGCGGGACAGAGTAAAAAACGATGCAAACATATCTTCTATCCTTGTACCTTTCCGTTTGCCTTCAGTGTGTGAAAGAAGCTGACATGAGAGAAGTTGACATCACAAATAAATCGAAAGCGGCTCTGCTGATTTCCTTCAACTCTTATGTCAGAGATTATTAGCCAAACCGACACAGAGATACAGGAGGAATTTGTTGACATGAAGTAAAGATTTTCACTTCTGATAAACTCCTGCATCCAACACTGTAAATGACTCGTTTTAATACTGAATTCAAACTAGCACTGCATACAGAACAGTGATGTCACAAGAATCGTTGCTTAGGTATCAAATCCATACCAAACTATTTGAAAGCAATACCAATACTTGTGTTTTTAGTAGTGGTACTAATGAGGCAACTTGATCCTTCACTCTTTAACTCGTGTTCTTATTCTAATGTAGTCTATATATTTAAATACTTGCAACATTTAAAGCTGCTGTCATGGTTACAGGACAGTAAATCAAAGCGTCATCAGCCCATTTTTACAGCAGCATTTTTCATACAGTTCCTTTAATTTTTAAACTTTTGTTGGGCTGCATTGTTTTCTCCTTGAAAGCCATTTTAAATAATATCTTAAATAATAAAGGAGTGTCTGTTGACTAGGATATCTGTTTTTGCCTTGCTATCAGGTATCAAGAATCGTGGAGTTTCACTGGTATTGGTATCAACTACCAAATTTCTGGTATCATGACATCGCTAATATGGAACTCTGAAAATTCATTAAATCATAAATAAGGTAAAATTTCCTTTTACACATTTGTAACAGTGTTCACTACCAATTCTCATCTGAGAACGAACTAGAGCTCCCAGAGTCCGAGTCTGCATCCGTCAACCCATCAAAGTCCCAGTCGGCACTGGAGCCGCTGTCGTCGTCCTCCTCCGTGGAGAAGCTGTGAGCGGAGCCCAAGCACGCTGGGTAGACGCGTGTTGAAACACACACGGGCCCCAGGGAGGACACGTACACCGCCATGACGTTCTTCCAGTTGTTCCTGGCCGGGTCGTACTCATGGATGAGGACCCTGTTCTTGTTGTGCTGCAGTAAGGTCTGGGTGAGGAGCAGCAGCTTGTCGTTGTGCTGAATCACCTGGTAGTTCAGGGCACGGCTGTCAATGGGAATGTCGCCCATCCTCCTCCATTCCCCTCGGGTGGGGCTGTAGGCCTTCACCACAGGGATGTCGCACACACAGATGATCTGGTCCTGGAACACGCAGGCCTTGTGGAGCTTGTCTCTTTTCAGCGAGCCGCAGTGCCGCCAGCGGTTCCTCTTGGGATCGTAGCAAAGCATCCTCCTTTTGTTCACCACATACAAGTGGTTGTTCAACGCCACCACCTGCATCTTGCCCAAAGAGTGAGGCAGAGGGGCCACAAACGTCCACTGGTTCCTCTGGACGCTGTAACACTCCACCTCCTTCAGCCTGGCGTCTGTCACGGGGTTCCTTCCTCCCAGGAGGTACACATGGCCGTTGAGGTAACCCATCCCAGAGTGTATCCTCCCCAGCGGCCTCTCTGCCAGCTCCTGCCAGCTGTTCAGCACTGGGTTATACAGCCAGAAATGCTTTGAGAGGTGGGAGGCGAGATAGAGGCTGTTTTCAGGTGTGGCGCAGGCGATTAAGGACTCCATGGTGGAGCGCTTGTAGTCCTGACAGCTGAGGTCCACAAGAGGAGGAGCCATGAAATACAGGTCCTCCGAGTACGGGTCACAGCACATGATGTTGTCGTTGGGCAAGCCAAAGAAGAGGATCATCTCTTTCGCACTGACCCCTATTCTGTGTTTTGGTACGTCCACTTTTGCGGGCATTCCACAACTCTCCTCTGCAGTCCGGTTGAAGAAACATGCGAGGTATTTCTCAATGACAGGCCTTACCATGAGGTCCTCCAGGTAAGCCTTGTCCTTCTCGGTAAACAGGTTCCAGCGGACACACTTAAGCACCTGAAATGCATCCTCGGTCTCCTCCGGCACGTTCGCCTCGATCCACTGCAGGGCGGCCGAGCACACCTTCCTCTCACAGTCTACATCCAAGGTGTTCAGAGACAGTAACTCCTTCAATTGCACCAAGTCCAGCTCGCAAAGCTCCCTGCCATTACAAAGCTGGCAAAAGTTCCTGGCTATGAAAGCTTGTGCGTTCTCCTTCAGCTCAGGATTGTCGTATGTGTCTGCAAATTTGAGTACACCCACACAGTTGGAAAGGTCCAGTCTCCTGGTCATAAAACTCGAGCAAGCCTGCCTGATGTACTCCAGCTGCAGCATATTGGCAGCCGCGTACAGCCTCTGGACGTTGCTTTCCGTGATGGTGACTTTGCCTGTGTAGCAGTAGTCTATGATCACAGACATGGACTCGGCGTCAACGCCACGAATGATCACCCTCTCCTGCATGCTCTCATTCAAGCCGCCAGTGAACATGCTTTTGAAATAAGGGCTGGCAGCGGCCAGGATGTTGCGGTTGCACAGGAAAAGTTTGTCAATGTCACCTTTGACCGACTCGACGCTGTGCTCCATGGATTCATCGCACTCCACTCCGATAGTGACATCCCCCAGTAGCCGAGAGTCATACAGCAGCTTCAGCTCTTTAATCAAGCCCTGAGCATGGTTCACGTCTTCCAGCTCCTCGGGTCCACTGAAGCAGCTCAGCGCCGAAGCCATTGGTGCAAATCGCTACGTTACGTCGGTGAACCCTGTAAACAAACCGCTGACATGCGTTTACTGTGCTCAATAGTAACGCGAAAATGTCCGTGCGCTGGTAATGGCACATCCGTTTTTATCAGCGAATAACAAACATCTGCTGTGGAAAATAGATTAGCAGCGGCTTGGGAGGTGAGCGGTCGCCTGAATGCATTGCAAGCCAGCAGTTTTGTGCTTCCGGATGATCATGATGAGTTGAGTTTAAATCATGGATAAGACACCAAACTGTGCGCCGAGACCTACTGTACCAGCTGGATAAATTTTCTTTGATCTTCTATTCATAGCTGACATCCGTCCTCAACGTAGCAGCCAGTCAAGATCCCAAAATATCTGTCAAGCTAGCCATAATAGAAAATGTAACGTCCGGTTGTACATTTCAGAATAAAAGCTTCGTTGACAAATATGTTGCAGGATTTTATTGTGGCATGCACCCGTTTCACTAATCATTTACATAAAGTGCTATTTCAGTGCTATTTTGATATTTCTATACTAACTAGTCCTTAATTCCTCTGTTTTTCTATCAAAGTGAAAAAGTACTGTTTAATTTTGAAGGCCGAATAGATTCATTTCCGGTCGTCAAGCCCACCGCTCGCTCACACAACCTTGCTGAGAGTCGACTGGCCGCATATGTTTCTGATAGGACGCCTGTGAATGGTAGCAGTAGTTTGGTTGATCAGGCTTGTGGGATTTTCTAAGGGCCCAATCAGGTCAAGTGGTTAATTTGTGGTAATATACACTATAAATCAGCCACACTCTGTTTATTAAATAAAGCAATATAAAGGCAATCACAAGCTTGTATCGGATATACAAAGGATTAGTTGTAATTGACATACTGAATTATACAGGATATGCCCTGTTTGATATCCAAATTGCTGTGTAAATGTTCATTATAAAAAGCTAAATAAAAATAAATGCAGATTTTTGTAGTTTAGAATAAAGGCTCTTTGTTGACTCCAGATGACCACAACTCTAGTATCAATTTCTTTACTATCTACTCCTTAAATCAATCAACCAATCTATCTATCTATCTATCTATCTATCTATCTATCTATCTATCTATCTATCTATCTATCTATCTATCTCCCTTAAATAATGACACAATAAAGTGAAAATTCAGGATGGGTTTTAAAAATGTGCTATTCATATTTGATTCAAAGCTTAAAGTGCTGTCTGAGACATCAGATGTGGTTGAATATAATACAGTATGCATGGTCCTTGTTTCTTTAATGACCCTTTGGTGCATTTATTTCTGAACACAAATACTGATGACCTTCCACCTAAAACCAGAAATGCAAAAAAAGCTCCAAGTTTCAGCAGCTTCAGTAAAGCTTTTGTGCATGTGTTTTTGTGTGTGTCTTTCGTCCGCCTCAGGTGTATCTCCGGTTGAGGTCATTGATCCGGCGTAACCCATCCTGGTTGTGGATGGTCTTGTGGACAGTGATGAGAAAGGGGAAGGCAGAGGGCAGCTCCACCTTCCGGCTCAGCTTCTGGTGGCCCCAGTGGAGGCAGTGCAGCCTGTCAGCCAGGTCCCGCCTGCCTGCACGCTCCAGCCCGTTTTGCAGCAGCTTGGTCTTGTTGGGCTTGTCCAACGACCTCTCATACCTGTGGACAGACATGGACAGGTGAGAGAGATCTGAGACCAAATAGGGGAAATAGGGGAGGGTAAATACCAGAGGTGGAGTATTTCCATTTTGTGAGACTTTATAGTTTTATTGCACCACATTTCAGAGGGAAATATTAAACTAATAAACTTTTTACTGCACTAAAATTGTCTGATGGCTGTAGTTACAAGGTAGTTTGCAGAATAAGCTTTTACATGCAAATATTAAATATGATGCATTGCTAGAGTGTAAACTAACCAACATATATACATATATAAAGCAACTTTTAAATACTTTTTGCAGGATAATGCATCAATAATTTATCACCGTGAAAGGAGCCATTCTTCACGATTTACTTGTCATACTGAAGTGCATTTTACTGCTAATACTTCAATGCTTTTTAAGGCAGGATTTATACTTGAAAGGGAGTATGTTTCAAACAACGTGATGGGACAGATAATCCACTGATATTAATTCAGGGGACCAATACCATCTTTATACATAATGTTAAAGAATCAAATATAACACCATCATATTGTGTCCAGATATTTTCTGTTTCTTTTAACCATGTTATCTGTGAAAGACTCCACTTATTCTGTCTTAACATGCGATCCCCATTTTGTTTATTCTGTCATAATCACAGCATAATCATAGTCAACATGCTCAGCTTGCTGGGCTGAGCAGCCTTTTTATGTATGCACAAACATGCATCATACCAGCTTTCCAGCATGTTCCTGGCCTGGACTCTCTTCTCGGTGGATTTGGTGTGAAACCGCCCGATCTCAGTTCTGGTGAAGCCGAGCTCGTAGGCCAAAACTGTCCACTCAAAACCAAGCTGCCTGGAAATCTCCTGCACTGTCTTCAGGTTGATTACAGCATCCTAGAAAAAAAGGTGATAGCTTGCACAGACTTGTTTGTTACAAGGGATTAAAAAAAGATATACCTTGATGTGGAATGTGGAATTAGAAATACATGACAATAAAATTGTGAAGTTTGAAAAATACCTACATACGTACCTCTTGTGCTTTACTGGACATTATCTCCAATTGCACAAAACAGCAGCTCTGGTCACCCTCAGCGGTTACTTACCCCGATGTATTCTCTTACAGTAGGTTACAAAGTGAGTGGGGGTTTCAGTGTAACCTGGGAGATTCAACATCAACATACTGTCTTGTTAAAGATTAGTCACTGTTGTATCACGGGCTCAAATGGAGCTAATAATTTTCAGAGTAAGACCCCCTTGCCACTAAGTAAACATAGGTGTGCTGCAATGAAATCTGCATACATGAAATTCACTAATTGGAAAAGTGGATCTATGAATAACCTATTAAATATCTGTAGAGAATAATGCAAGCTTCTGTTATTTCTTATTTTATTATTTGTTATGTCTTTTTTTATCTTATTCCACATTATATTTCATTCATTGTAAAGCACCGATGGTTTTGCAAGTTGCTATATAAATGAAGCCTTACTATTTAGAATTTATCATGAATCATAAGAGTGAAAACTCAGGTTTCAGTGCTTTTGATGTGAGCTTTGAGAAAATTATGTAAGATCCATTAATCTCCTTTAGCTAAATATCAAAGAAAATGTAGAGCAATGGAAAAAATATTTTGAAAAGCTTTTATTCACTTTAAAAATGCACTTCCTCTTCAAATTCTTCTCATCCATAAAAAGCATTAGGGCTCTATGTGCAATATCATTGCAGCAGTAATGTTCATTAAAGAACATCAAATTTCTTGGCTGTCATGTACACAGTAATGAAATGAAACTAGCCAAAGGATCATGTGTGTAAAGTTCCGTCTTAAGTTAAGAAACAAAGTCGATAATTTATTTTGATGTGTTAACGATAATTCTGATAAAAAGTGCTGTAGGTTCCAAAACAATGAATATAACTGACATGAAGTCCACCACTTTATAACAGGCACAAAATGTAACAAAACTTCTGATTTCAGTTTTACCTTCATAACCGACACCACAATCTTAACTGACAGAAATTAATCATGGCAAAATAATGTAATAGGAAATCATTATAAGCATGTACTTGTACAAAAGCATGGGCTATAGTTCTTCTAATCTTTGAGCTGGAGATGGATTTCCATTCTATTAAATGAAAGCATTAACTATCCACAATCCCAAATCAAAAAAGCACATATCAAAGAGGATCTAGTTCATATCAAACAATTGATTATCAGCATATTGCCAGGTTTTTATCAAGATCCAGCCTGCTGGACCCTTACTGCTCTCAGTATCAGTGCTTCTCAAATGTTCACAGTCTCTCTTGGGTCGCAGCCCAAGACTGGGCCCTCCTGACAGCAGAAGTATTGAATCAGTTGGTCCCGTGCAGCGTTACCCTGTACACCTCTTGTCCTTCGCGTTTAGCTCGGGTCAGTAGCAGCCATCTTTCCAGCTGCCATCCCTCAGGGCGCTCAGGGCAGCCAGGCTCTTTGGGGGAGTCAGTAAACTGTGCAGGTTTAGAAAAAGATTGGGAAATTTGTGAAAAACTGCACCATGAGTGAATGCTACAAATAAAAAGTGAGGACTACAAAAATCAACATGTACAGATTTTACAGAAGTTATCACGTCTGCCCTACAAATGATGCAGGCACCCCTTAGGTCATTCAATACCAACATGCATCATTCCGTCAGGTTTCATCGAAATCAAACCGATGGTGTTGCATTTATTGCCTTTTAAAGTTTAAAATGTCGACCTGTAATTATTGCACCATCATCAAGTCAATCAGTGTATTGTTTTTAAATGCCAGAGCACAGAACCAAAATGCATCATCTGCCTAAATTTCCTCCAAATTGCATCAGTGGAGTTAAATTTTGACCTGTATAAAACCTCCTGCCCTGTAGTTATAGCACCCTCATCAGGCCAAGTAGGGTTATTTTTTTTCCAACAGTGCAAAGATACATCTTCCCTAAAAGAGTGATCAAAATCTGAGATACAATATCACTGTAGATGTATTGGATGGTCACATGTCGGGGACCATCATGTTACAAAGCCATTCAGTGATTTCATTGAAGCAGTGTATTGATCCTTACCTGCGTGTGGGCTGGGCGATTTTGCTGGGGCGTGAGGTCATACTGGTCCCTACAAAGGAAGCTGGGCGAGGTAGGGAACTGCGTGGGATAACGGGCTGGCTGGCGGTGGCTTTTATGGGCTGTGGTACCAAAGTGCTGCTGGGTTTGAGGGGCTGGGGCAATGCGCCG
>OMLF01018442.1:21804-58830 GCA_900302615.1 Holocentrus rufus
GCCGCTGCTGGGGATGGAGTGCAGACTGACAGAGGAGGACAGGAGGGTGGGGGAGGGGCCTTGCTGGACCGTGGGGCTGACGTAAGCAGTGGCTTTAAGCGGGTGTCGGGGCGTGGTGGGGAAGTTCCCCACGCTCTGGACCCGCTGACCAAGCTGTCCTGGGGAGGGAACTGAGACAAGAGAGAGTGTGACTACTGGAAGTGACTTAAAAGAGGTCATTTGGGTTTACTGACACAAGGTGGTATGAGTTCCTCATCACTAGTGGTACTGATACATGGTCTTAGCTCTGGTGGTGCCTGGGGTCTGAGATCTGGCTGCTAGTTGGTGGTTTCTCAGACAAAAGTAAATTTAATTTCAGCAAACAAAAACATTATCAGCCACAACAATACATACATACATCCATAACAGAATACAATATATTTTTTGTATGATGCCTTATTCTTCTGTCTAAGAAGCTGTCGACTAGCAGCTAGATCTTAGACTACAGGAGGTAAGGCCATGAATCAGTAACACCACTGGTGAGGAACTCCAAAATCCGAATTACCCCTTTAATGTGAGTGACAGTGCTGTAGTGGTGCGAGAGAAATTTAAATGTCTTTGGAAAACTGGCTACAGTGAGTGTCCTAAAGTCAGTGTAGAATAAAAAGAAGACAGGTAGGATTGGTTTATTAAAAGACATGAGGACAAGTGTCTTACTGGAGGACTGGAGTCGTGCAAGCCCGCTGGAAGAGTCAAAGCTCTGGCTGCTCCGGAGGGAGGACATCATTGGCAGGGAGGAGGGGCCATGTGAGGGGGTGACAGGGGAGGCCAGGCTTGGAATACTGGGGACACTAGGCATGCTGGGAGCTCGGATCAGGTTGGGCATGCTTCTCCGTAGCTTGTCTATGTGGCCGTATCAACAAAACATGTCAGGCACTTTTCACTGCAGATCTACTTGATCTGCACCTCACCATGCAGGTGAAATTTATCATAGATGGGAATGTATTAGTATTCTGCAACAGGACTGTGTGTCTATTCTAAATTTATGTTTCATACCGGAGATTCATTCTACAAAGTCATGTGTGATTGAGTGTATAACATGTTACTTAATCTAAATAATGTAACAGGTCTTACAATCTATCAATAAAGCAAGACAATACAAATGTTTAAAATCAAATTCATTCATTCATCAGTTTGGTTTCCCACTGCTATTCTCCATTAGAGCATCGTTTTGGGATCATGCATTTAATAACAGTAATGCATAAGCAACCATAAAACTATATTATAACCAGCCAAGTGAGACAAATTAGGATTATTTAGGACTACTATTTTAGATTTCAATCACTGTACAGTCCTAGCCTCAATGCATATACTTTATGTAGCAACACAGTTTTGAAAAAGCTTTTGACGAAACACGCTTTTGGCCAGGCATTTTTACCATAAAGATTTGAATCAAGGCTATGAATGTGCGGCAACGTTTTATGATTCAATTTATGTTCGGCCAGCACTTAAACAATCCAGAACTTCTCTTTACCTCTCTCAGATTTAACATTAACATTTAACATTAAGTGATAAGACTTTTGACAAAGCTACACTAGAATAGACTTAGTGGAAATGACGAGGATGCACTTTAAATCCTGTAACTAACGGCACTCATTCAGGGCACGTACAAAAACATCTCAAATGTCGCTTATGGTAAAGAACTCTTATAGTCACAACATCATCACAAAGAACAAAACATGGGAGGATATTCCAATGATCTTGCAAGAGGAAAGAAATCATTACACACTGAACTCTATACTCACCTGTGCTATTCCTGTTTCCTGTGTGTGCATCTGTGGTCAGGCTGGAGGGTCCAGAGTACTGGGACAGCCCACCGAGTGAGTACTGAGGGGTGGAGGGGCTGCGTCTGCAGTCTCTGATACTGGAGAAGGTATGAGAGTGGGGCAGGCTGCCCCGCTGCATAGACCCAGTGCGGAAGAGCCGAGGCTGGGGAGGGGGGAGCTGGTCGTAGCCCTCGTCCTCCTCATCCTCCTCCTCCAGATCCATCTCACTGCGCCTGAGGGAGTGTAAAGAGAAGCTGGAGCTGCGACGGCTGGCTGTGGCTGAGGTAGAGGCATAGTCCTGTCGGAGACCTAAAGGATGAAAGACAAATGCATCTGTCTGAGGGCAAGGTGACCACAAGCTCGTAAACACAGTACATTTCCCTTTGGAGACACCCCTCATCAATTATTCAGCAAATGAATGGATAGACCAGACCCATGCAGAATAACTGATACAGGAATACTGTTCCTCAAATCTTTTGCATAATCAAACTACAAAACGTATTTCCTACTTCATCTACTTCAATAAAAAAAAGAAAAAAAATCTGGCAATAAAGTCCCTTTGTCGTGCAGAAACACTAAACTTGGCAGTGAACTTTTACAGGACAGCTAGACGGCGGCTGACTCACTCTCCTCCTGCAGTCGTGCCATGACCTGCACGTCTGTCATGTCCTGCAGTTTGTAGCCCATGGAGATGGAGTCATCCTCCAGCTCTGACACACCCATCTCACTGTCCAAAGAGGACTGAGGGCTGATGGCTGCATGCCTGCGACCCACATCTGAAAACACACAGGAGAGGAACATCTCTATGTTCTCCATATAGCCGAGGGAAGAAAAATAGCAATAGAAGAAACTGTACTGAAATTGAATATAAAGATGTTATAAGGCACTCATACACAATGGATTCATACAGGTAACAAATACTCATATATTATTATTATGGAGTGCTTTTTTAGTGTTGGATGATACTGCGGCAATAAATGGTAGAGCAGAGAGACAGATTATCGGTATGGGTCTTACTGTGGAGTGTAGAGTTAGATAGGAAGGTGGGAGCTCTGTCGCTTAAGCTGCAGCTGGCCCTCCCTGGGAGAGTGTGCTGGAGAAGAGAATGACTGGATGATGGGAATGGAGCTTGGGAGGAGAGAGAGGGACACACAGAAAGCAAGAGAGAGGGTTAAAAAAAAGGCTGGCCGAATATACAAATCACACATAAACCTGCGGTCACTGACATTTGTGTAAATCTAAAAAATGGATGAACATGCAAACAGGGCTTCCATATTGGATATTAATTTTTCCCTGTTGGAGTTTGAGCTTGTCCATCTGTCTGAGGTCATGGCCTTTTAATCCCTTCACTGCAAGCTTTGCTGATTTTCTGTAATCTGATTGTAAGTTGCAAGTAACAGGTTGTTTTAGAATCTAGGTTATGTTTAAACTGTGAGCTCTGAAAGTATTTGGGAAGCAATAGATGCTTTGGCACTGTACCTTGATTACTTTGATGTGAAAATGACTACGAGGTTTAACTAGAAAAGGCCAAATTAAAAGTTCAAGATTGTTTTTATTCATAGTTAACATATTCCAGGGTATTAAATGTATCTGAATTAAAATTTTACTCTCTAGAAGTCATTTTAATATTTTGTCAAGATAATAAAATAGTCACAAGTGGTAACAAATAGTCAAAATGTAATTACTCAAGTGAGCACTTAAGCACTTAAGTCTTTTCACATCCAAGGTGCAAAAAAATCCTAACATGTTGCTGTCCAAACACTTTTAGAAATCATGTAACCATAAACGATCTCACAAGAAAAGGTGTGACAGAGCATTCAGAGCACAACTGCATAAAATGCAATTACCAAGCTCCAAGTTTTTGGTAGCTCTGCAGTTAGTGTAATTCTATAACACTCAGAGGCAAAATGTCTTCTGTGCATCGCTGTTTTCCAATGCATCATCTTGCCTGCAATGCAAACCTTGCACTTTCCAAAGTGCACACAAATGCAGAAATAAGCAGCATTTTCTCTCCTGTAAAGATCACATCGCTAGTGGTCTCATTTTATTCCGACCCATTTGCAATGTGTGAAACAAAATAGACTCCCGTCCCACGACACCTGATCTACAGAAACTGGCAACTTGACTCAAGGTCACCACCAATTTAGCCTCAAAATTGATTATAGGTGTGTTCAGTAATTTGACCCTTATACACACGGCTGCATTAGTTTAACCTGCAACCTTTGATATCTATCTGTTTTCCTCAGAAGCCCACCAGAAGCCACGGTGAAATACTTGGCTGGTTAGCAGCAGTTGGATGCATGTGTAGTATCAGTCTGTGTTTGTTACCTGGGGATTCGGTTAGTGCAGCAGGTTTAGAGTAAGGCAGGATGGGGCAACTGAGGTTGGAGAGACCGTCTATGCAGCTGTATGGACGGACGGAGGAGACTCCTCTCCACCACTTGGCTGGAGACAGTAATGCAGTTAAAGACATGTTAGGGGGGGTTTGCCATGTAGCACCACACACACACACACACACACACAAACAAACACAAACACAAACACACAAACACACACCCCACATACCCATGCACGTACATTGATTATTTTTTTAACACACTGTAGCCAAATGTTAATCTTCTTCCTGCAGATCAGTATTGATGTTCTAAATGATTGGGTCAAAGCGCAGCTTGGACAAGAGGGGCTGATGTATTAAGACGAGGTTTAGCTTACCACTGCAGCTTATTGGGTTAAACTACAGCTTTTTTGGAGGGGATCTTAGGATAAGCAGGGATTGTGCATGTAGGCTACATCCCTTTCCCAAAATCAGTATTAGATCGACTCTGGTCCACTTTGGGATGTGCATGCTTATGCTGCAAGCACATGAACTTATAACCCATGTTTTTTGTCATACTTTTTTCACACTCATTCATTAGTCGTGAGTAAAGGTGTCTTAGAATCACCTGAATGACATGAGATGAAGTGTGAACAATATGTAAACACTGAGTTTGCCCTCATTGATTGGTAGTCAGGGAGGCACACGCCCAGCAGAGCAGTGCATTTGGCATTCTTAACACAATTAGGCCTGACCACCACTGGATAAAACTAGCATTCACTGTGAGCCACAAAAACAACAGCTACTGAGGCTCAGGGACAAGGATGTATTCATGACCCAGAGGAGGGGAGCCAACCTTCACTGAATCCAGCTTTAGAAAAAGAGCAGGACCATGAACTGCACACACAAACACAAACACACACACACATGCACGCACAAAAACAAACAAACATACATTATTCAACCATGGTGTGGACACTGCAGGCCTGCACAGAATAATTGATTTAAGAATAATTTATCTCAGAAAACCATATAACTTACAAAATCAAAATATATACAAGCACACACACACACACACACACACACACATTTGCAGTACAAGAGTCTCTTGTACAAGCTGCTAAAGCAGTGAGTGCTGAACAAATCTGCTTCAAAAGGTCTAGTTAATGTAAGTATGGTTTCTATGGCAACCATATTCACTTACATGGTTGCAAAACTTAAGCACTCAATCTGAACCTGGGAGCAACAGCAAATGTTTTTTAAACCCGACCTATGTTTGCCTTTAATATTTCAAAATGGTTTTCAGTTTCAGACAGTACCATGACAAAAATGCTAAATCGTGCTTGTCTTTAAATAACGCAGCCGAGAAGTGGTGCATGGAGATCTATGACAATTTGGATTCATTTGCAAATGGTCATAAAGAAAGGAAAGTGATGATTTGACCGGAGGAGGAAGAGGATGGCATTCTTTGTAATCTTCCCTTTTGTTCTAGATCACACTTAACACAGTGTGATGCCATGCCTACCAGCACAGCATGGGTTCCTCCAGATGGAACTGCTTTTTCTTTCCCAAAGCAAATCCCTTAAATTGCCCTTAATTGTACCCTGGTGGTCGAGCCTGATATGTGTAAGTGGTAAGTCTTTCCAAGTTCAAAAAAACACTCTGCAGGAAGTAGGCTGCGATACTTTAAAGCTCAACCCATAAACCTAAAGAGAGTGTTTTAAATGGATAACTTCTGGGCATGCTTGAGCTGCGTGCGCTAAAAAGAAACGCTCGCCCAGCTCAGTATACATGCCATGGAAATCCTGTCACATGTGGAGACAACTTGTGTGAAGCGTGTCACGGCTTACAATCACATGTCAGGGAGCTGGAGAGACAGATGTCCAGATGTGGGCGTGGATGAAGGCGCTTAAGCCGGTGTATGTACAGTATTTTACCTTGGTCCAGCCTGTGGCAGAGGGTCCTCTTAGCCAGCTCCACCTCAGGCCCTGGGTGGTCCAGTACCTGCCTGCACCACTGCAGAGGGCTGAGGGCACTCTCGCTCCTTAGCTTGGCTTTGGGAATCACGTACAGCCTGGAAAACAGCACAACGAGACGAGATGTCTACCTTCACACTATAACCCACATGATTACTTTACCACGAGAAAAGTGAAACTGAAATGTCATCCCATAAGTTGGAGACCCGTGTATTTGTTTGTAGACCAATCTGTGTCCATATGGAGCTGCACAGAACAGCTGGAGACCTTGAGGGTGGTAGTGCACCACACAATGAGTTTTACAGTGGTTATATTTCTCAGTCTTATAACCCAGTCAGGCAAGGCCACTTTACAGCAAAGATAAACTCATGGCTGGGCAAAGGGAGTGATTTTTATGTCCACACAAAGGCAATATGCCCTTAAAGGTCCACAGTGTATTCAAAGAGTAATTTCTCTGTTATTGGTGACCACAAAAGCTATGAAACCAATGGGGTAAAATGAAAAGAAGAGTGTTTATTCGGTGTAGTGATATATAGGTTGTGAGTCTGTGGCTTTGGTATTGCGAGACGCAGGAGAGTATGTCATGATATTTCCTCAGCTCAGAACCCTTCGCAGCTGGAGCTGTGAATAAAGCTGTGCGTAGTGTGACCTCCACTCCTTATATAGATCACTGGGCCTCTGCCAGACGGAACCACATCCAGCTCCTCACAAGATGCACCGAGCAAAAGCTGAGACAAGACGAACAAGCACATCACCTCAGGAAATTAGAGACCCATTTATTGGCGGCTTGTTACCAGTCGAACTTGTCTCCGCACTGAGCGAGGATTAAGAGACGCTGTCTGATTCTGTATTTCATCTACGTGTGGTATCTGTGAGATCAGTCTTTGTGAAATGGTTAAACCAGAAGCGTAATGGAAATAGAGGTGTGACAATGCTAAATTGGAAAGATAGAGTCCCAAACTTGAACCAAAATGAATCACAGGATGAGTTTTCAAATTGGAGAATACAAAAGAACTAACCTTTCACATGGTAACTAGGCCATGATGTTAAACACACTGGCAACTGATTAGTTCTGTTAAACGGAGTGAGAAGATATCAGCACAACCCCTGGTGCACGTTTCCATATATGACACCATAAATGCTGCATTGAGTGTGCTACATTTTCCACATCATCACATCCGATACGTAGGGCTGTAAATGGTTCAGCAGTCAGCATGTCAGTATGAGCTCCCTAACTCAGCAGATACAGGGCTTCAATGTAGTTCAGCCTGAGGCTAAACCAAACACACAAAGCCTGGCTGTTTGATCAAGGGCTGTAGGCAGTCGCTGTTTTGAATTCATCACTTTGCTGTTTTGAGTGACAGAGTGAATAAATAGGCTGCATTCAGATCGCACTGAGCCTCACGGGATGCCACGAAACCTGTGTAAAACCTATTTTCTTATTTTAATGCCTGTGTAAGTCCATACCGAACAACTGGAGTATCTCACAATAAAGGAGAGGAATCAATAAAATAATCAATAAGATGGGAATTAGGATAGTGATACGTGCAGGATAAGACAACACATTTCAAGTTGATAGTCTTTGTAGCATTTAGGCATCTAACAGGGCCAGGGAATGAGTCCGGAGACAATGATTTTGCATATAAACACAATAAAAGACACTGAAATAAGCTGCTATCAAGAGCTGGTTGATTAAAACGGAATAACAACAATTACCAGCTATCAGGCTCTCCAATGGGGAGCACGGTGTTGAGGTCTAAAATATCAACCTCGTCCAAAACAGTGGGACCAGCGGCGCCGCTGTCCTCCTCAGCAGCATCAGGAGACGCGGAGCTCGGCTGGAAATAGGCGAACGGCTCCTCCGCTGAACCGTACGGTCCAAGGGCACACGGATGCGGCTGTGTCGGACTCAAAACGCCGTAATTCCCGGAGAAATTGTCCGCCGAGCACGCCGTACCGCCGTGCAGACACGACAGCGAGGTCTGGAGATGAGGGCCGTTGGAGCAATTGTTTACAGCGTTCGCTCTCGTCCGCAATTGTTCGTTTTGCTTCTCCAATTTTCGGACCAATTCCTGAAGCTTTAGCACCTCCAGCTCCGCGTTGGCGATTTTACTGTTGCCATTGACGTCTGCCATCATCTGGGGGTTCAACACCTCTGCTTCCATTTGGTAAAAAGCACATTGAGAAGGGCAAGCAGCACGGCCTGTCTGCAGAGGGTCCTATTCAGTTCAGTGAGGGTGTCCAGATTCCCCCGTAGTAGGCTACTACTACACACACACAAGCACACACACACATACACACACTCACATACACAGACTACATACACACACATACACACACACACAGGACTGAGTCTGCTGCTGCTGCTGGGATGACAAGCCAGCTTCCATCCCATTGGTCACAAGCATGGAGTTCAACTCACATCACACCACCTCTGCTGAGGAATTACTGTGCATGCATATTCTATTCTGTTCTATTCTATTCTAGTCATAAACAAAAATCTATTTGATGCGATTCTATAAATAAATAAAAAATCTTCTATTTTTTTCTTATAAATAAATATTACAAAATTCATTTTTTTTTGCTCTTTCGTTGTCTATGTATCAAAATATAATAAAACAGTAAATTCTGTTTTGTAAAAAATATGTTCTGTTTACTTACTTTACTTAAATAATGAAATATTAAATTGGTTATCTAAATAAGGCAGTAAAATATGCCGACTTGAAATGGAATGTTCTATTAAAAACTAAAAAATGTTTTATAAGATTTATTTATTATTTATTTAATAGAATTATTTAGTGTTATTCTGATAATTCACATCTATTCTATATAATAAACAGTTAAATAAAAAATTATTATTATGCAAACAAACATCAACAACAACAAACAAACATCTAAAAGAGCAAATTCTATTCTATTCCGCCTTAGTCTACTGAGGTTAAAGGTAAAGTATCAGCATTACTTATATACCAAGAAATTAAATGATATAAAGTTGAATAAGAGAATATACTGCTGAATTTGTCCTCTCATCAATCATAATATACAGAGTGTACAATGATAAACAAAGAGGGGGAAACAAAGGAAAAGTCCAACTAAACACAGAAACACACTCATTTTTTTTTTTAAAGTCATTTAATAGAGAAAGATACACTGACTCCCCTTATTGCACATAGAACAAGCCCCCGGCCCTAATTCATGCTACAGCATATATCTAATATTATGTTATATATAAAGCTCCCATAAAGGCTACAGATTTCAGACGATATGCTATTATAAATGTCCTGAAAGCAGTAGATACAAACACACAAGTGCTATGATGCCAATAAGACAGTTACAACTGGCTGCAGTAGTGTGTGCCAGTCACTGCAAAGTAAGATTCACACATTACCCTAACTTTTGTCAAAACATCCAGCCATGAAAGTCAAGATATTTATCAGCATGTACCACAAATGTGCAGGAGGACCCATATCACCCAAAGCAAACTGATAAACATAAACCTTTATTTGCTTGATCACATGTACTCAATCAACTTTGAAGGTTTGGGAGTGGGATGCTCAGCGTCGCCATTTTTCTGTAAAGGGAGATGATACCCGTTAGAATTAAAGCAGTTTTCATCACTTTCTAGTGAACAAAATAAAGCATAGAAACATTTAAACTCAGTGGCTGCTCTAATTCAAAGAGGATGATGAATAAATGCAGTAAATTTAGTGTATTTACCTCTGGTGTTATCAAAGCACCTCTCACAGTGCACCGTGCGCCTGTAGATCCATATACTGTCCCCGGCTCTCATATGACCCAGGCCGTTGCTACACACCTCACACTGTCAGAGCACAAACAGAAAGATTGCATGAGGAAAGATGGTAAAGGCTCTATGTTTGGAGAAAATTGGGAAAATACAAACGTGCTGAGTATTTCACCTTAAAGCAGGCAGCGTGGCAGTTGATGTTCAAGTCGTCCAGGACCATCTTGGCCTCGGCGTTGAACGGTTTACGGCAGTAGGTGCACAGATCTTTCTCAAGCACTGTCCTACAGAGGTGCATGAATAAGTGTTAATCAGAACTGAGGTATGTTTATTAAAGGGATGCTTTCCTGGCCTAGCAGAGCTGTTTACTGTATATCCACATATTCCCCACCTCTCAGGAGTTGAGTACACAGTCTTGATGGAGGAGGACTTCGAATAGATGGGATCAGCCAGAAGGTCATCCGACCTGCTTTGAGAGTTACACTATTATCAGTTTCTGGAGATAGCAGAGTTTTGCTTTACTTTGATATATGCTGCAGTTGTTGTTGTTTTTTTGCAAATAACACCCCAGTCATATTTAAGCAGCAAGAGCTTCATCCAATACCTGCTGTTGGTGTATGATGTTGTGGTGTAGACAGTAGGACTGGTGATACTGGTGATACTGGTGGACTCATAACTATGGGGGAAAAAAAAGTGAATGTAAACCATTTTATCATGTTAGATTTTGACACCATGAAGACAGACCTGATATCTATGTTAATAGAAACATTTATATGTAATATTGCTAATGAAAATTCATGATGTAAGAGCTCAGTTCTCTCTGCTTCTCTTTACCTGGAGTCTGGTGTGTAAGAGTAGCTTCTGCGGTCACTGGTGTAGTCATCACTGTGTGTGCAAAGACAAGAATAGATCAGGGTGCTGAAAAGTGACTGAAAGTCTCACTGCAGCCACATTGTAGTCTGGCTGCAGACAGAGACACCTCTGTACGAAGTGTGTGAACGAGAAAGATGCAGATAGTAGTCAAATCATCACCCTGGCTTGGAGCTGATGGTGTAAGAGCTGGTGCGGGTGACGGAGGGAGTATCATCGTTGCTGCTGTAAGAGCTGTAGCTGTGTGTCAGAGAGGCAAAAGGATGTGTTAGACATGCTACCCATCAGTTTATATGATTTCGACTAGGAAAATTGTGTTGAAATTGAGTGTGTGGCAAAAAGTTTTATTTTGACAAGTCATCTAGCCTCATAGTCAGTGCTGAAATCTTGTTTTTCTTCAAATGAAAAAAAAATGCTAATGCTGCTTGTTTCAATGCTAATCAATATGTTTCCAGAATTTTCTTAAATCAAGGGTAATTTTCTTGACACCAGTGTACTGATCAGCCTTATTCTGCCTTGTTTTAACATATACTTGTTACAAACTACTGCAACAAGTGAACTGGAAACAACTGGGATTATCTCATCCCAGTGGCAGATTCTTTCACTTCTACTAAATAACTTGTTTAAATGAAGCTTTTTTGCAGTGTGGATTGTAGTTTTGAAGGTTTTGCAGATTGTTTTAGGTCTGGATGTTTACCTGGTGATGGTACGGGTAGAGGTGGGAGATGTCACAGTTGGGCTGTCTCTCCTAAATGAAATAAACAATTTGGTTAGATGTACCTGAGAAAGCCACTCTTATAAAGGACTAGACAGCGCATAATCAATAATACTCAATTATTTATGTATTAGTCATTGCTCACCCTTTGCTGACGTCTGTGACGACCTCTTTCTTTGTGATGCTTGTAGGGCTGTAAGCGCAGGAATGAGACGTTTACGTGAGATGATGATTGAATGCATTCGTTCGTTAGTTCATTTGTTCATTTTTATGATGTTACTCACTGACTGCCCTCACCTGGTGGGAGGAGAGAGACCAGACTTCAAGGCTTTAGGCAGGAGGGTGTCATACAGGTCATCAGTCCTGTAAGGGAGACAGAATGACATTTTCTTCTACATATCTTCATTTTGTGATTTCTATGGAGAATTTGATGAATTAACGAGGAAAGTGTATCTTACGCAGATGAGGTCGTTGAAGTAGTGGTAGTTTTAATACCATTTCTGGGGGAAAAAAAGACAAGACACTTTTATCTGACTGACTATATGTAAAATCACCAACATTGTCTTGCTTTTCCTGCACTAATCACAGTGGGATAAAGCTCACCCATCAGAGCTGGTCTTCACTGTCACAGTCTCAGTCTTGGAGACAGTTGTTTTGCTGAAATAAAGAAAATATCCCTTATTCTCATTGGCTGAAATCAAGCCTAATTTAAGCCCCTTTATAGACTTGATTTGTAAATACAATTATCACCTGTCACTGGTTGGGTCATCTTGGATAGTGTCGGGGATTAAATTATCATAAAGTAGATCCTCAGCCCTGCAGGGAATGATTTCATCATTTTAAATAATTTGTGATACATTAATTCAGTTGTTAATTCAATAGTAATAATTAAATAGTTTTCATATATCACATTCTCAGTTGAGAGTTGATAGATTATATCTTACTTTTTGTTGCTGGTAACAGTTGTCTCAGTCACTTTGGTTGTTTTGGTAGAGTATGGTGCCCTGTGTGAGTAGAGGGGATAATTGATGAGCCTCTCATCCAACCACAGATCAAATGTATATAACAAATATGAGACACATAAAGCCACCAGTAGTCCTGAACTGTAACACTGCAGTGGGTTAACACCATTTGCAAAGGAAAGTTTGTGTGTGTGTTACTACTGAGTTTGCCTCGGATAATCAGTTTGTCCACAAAGAGGCATTTAAACTTGTCCTCACTGTGAGGGTTAAATATTAAAAAGTGCAATTTGTTTATTGTCATTTTATGAGGGCAGTGCCTCCCTTGTACTTAATTGCACGCCTCTCCTGCCATGCTTCATTTTAGACTTAGCAGTATTATTACTCTTTGCTGGAGCTTTTCACATCAGAGAAGACCCGCTTAGTGAAGGTGTCAGATTTGGTGGGCGATTTAATCACTGGGGACCTGCGAATGAAGAGAATTATGCATTATAGAAACTGGCTTAATTTGAGATATGATGATGTGCATATCAATGCTGTAGTGTTTCCAGTACCTGCTACCACTTTGGCTGGTGGTGATGGTGGTCTCTGTGGTCTTGCCATTTTTGGTGACTGTAGTGGTTCTTGTGCTAATAGAGGCATAACACAAAGGCAAATTTACAAAATGCTCCCATGTGATTTTTTTTTTTCATACTTGTTTGTTACAAGTATTTATTATCTACCTTGTCTTAGCCGCCTCTGTAACAGTAGGCTTGGGGGGGGTAGTCCTATGGTGACATTGATATAGAAAGACACAATTACACCTTCAGTCATATTGTTTATTATATTATTAATCAATATATTATATTGGAGCTTTACATAAGTCTTGACAGCATCTTACCTCGGCAATGACGATGTACTGCTGCAGAGAAGTACAACATTTAGATGATTAATAACACGAAGCTGGATATTGCACTATTAATAGTATTATTTTCAAAGTGTACCTTCGGGTGCTGGATGTAGTCCTGCTGGAGGGGAGGGTGCTGCGAACAGAAGAGAGGCATAATTTAGCTTAAAGTTATGTTTCTCAGCTGTGCAGTAGAAATGAAGCAGAAATGAAAAGGCAAAAGTGTAACAGTTCTATAAGTCTGCTGAGGAACCAACCTGCCTTTCTCCTGACTTCCACCAAATCTGCAATCAGAGAAACAAGTTTTGGATGGAACAAACAGTTGATGATTCATGTCACAACCTGCTTGTTAAACGTGCCAAACATGAATGTTCGTTTGGAGAGTTCCACGTGAGAGCATCGGTATCAGAAGAGAATAGCAGTATAGAAATGCTACCTTTTAGCGAGAGCTGTCACAGAGGTTGACGGGCTTACAGGTGCAGGGCTCCTTGTTGCTTCAGGCTCAGAGCTATGAGCAAAATAAAGATTGGAAAAAAAGATCAACCCTTAACTTGAATAGAAGGAGCCAAATAATCCACAGTACATCCAATCATCAGTATAAATAATCCCTTTCCATTAATATGTCCGCTGTTTTAGAAGCAACATTTTTGTTTTTACCCTGGAAGACCATCACCGGACTTGACTCGGCTTAGGACACTTTTGCCATAGTTTGGATCGTTGCTAAGGGGAGAGAGAAACGACAAAATAATTAATTCACACTGGCAGAGATGAGTGAGCACTGTAGCATGCATGACAAATGTCATAAGAAGCTTTTTTCTTAAAGAGTGACAAGGGCAAACTTTGTAAAGGTGTAAACTACAAGCTACAAGTGCATTACACACAAGACACACCCAAGAGTTCTGTCAGGCTTTAACTGCATGTGTGTGTGTGTGTGTGTGTGTGTGTGTGTGTACGCCCATGTACTTGCAGGATTGTCTAATTACTGTGTATCTGCTTGACTGTTTGTATCACTGCTTGTTAACTTTTGTTTAACATTACTTTGCCAGGTTGGTCACTTACTCAACCCGTTCATCCTCATCAGGTTGCTTTCTGATCCAGGAGCCGTCTTTCAGAAAACTCATCCTCTTGCTGTCCCTGAAGACCTTGTTGGGGCTTTTGGCTGCAAAAAACAGCGCAATGAAAACATGATGAATGGCTCCAGGGAGGAACAGAAGGCCCTGCAGAGCTTTCCGCTGATATATTCACTGCGGTTACTCAGCATAAGGGGTGTGGCAAAGTTCTGAGCCCGTGTTGAGTTAATGACATGGACAAATCTACACAGGAGAATTTCAAGTTAATATTCAAGTTGTGGCTGCGCTCCCACACCGAGCTCTCGGGTGAGGAGAAAGCAACATAGATGGATGAATGAATGAGCTGTCAACAGAGAGGAATGATTACTAAATATAAATGATTTTCATGTATCTGTACCCAAAGCAATCATTTATTCATCTGACATTAAACATTCCTCAGTACTTGCTGGTGTAAGGTTTCCTCTGGGAAGACATTTTTCTGTCTTCAACTTTAAGTGTAATATAGGAGAACGCATTGCAGCATTAACCTATATCAGCCACTAGGTGGAACTATTGGCTATAATAGTATTTACATGCACAATCAACTGTATATGTCTCAGGCTGTAGTAGATGTTTATTTCATTTTGTTCCACTCAAGCTCACAAAACAATAGTTTTATTTTTCCTATATGAGCATGGTTTTGTCTCCTGATGCACACTCACCTACACATTAGTTTGCATTGTCAAACATGCCATGCCCATTCATTGTGCTGGCAGCGTGTCATGCTAGTTCTGCTCAACCCCTGACTCACTGATTAAGTCCTAAACCAGTTTGTCTTGATCTGCCCCCATACAGGAACACACCAACCCGACACAACACACCTTCCCCAAACACACCTTTGGCAGCACAACAGAGGGGCACATCACTAACATACCATGAGGCATTCATGATAAGGATTATGACCTCCCTCCTATACACACAGTCCAGCACAAACATTTTCCTATGAGCAACACTGTCACAGCCATCGACAACTGTAAACGAAGCTACACCTTTGAGTCATGTAAAATATAAAACATTGCTCTTAGGTTGTCCTATAACAACCATCCAATGACACATTGATTTTGAAATTGGTTTTCATTTCAAGGATATTTCCACTGCATTCATAAAGGATGCTTGGAATACCATGATTTTTCTGAGCGCAGCAGATCCGATCAGATCAGATCAGTTCAGATTAGACCAGATCTGTGATCTGCATGGACTGGCAGCCTGGACTGATTACTAACAACGTGAGCTTTAATCAGCAGAGGTTAAAGCTCGAAAATGGTACAACAATGTGCTGTCTGTGTCTGTTCACTGCAAAATCATGAAGTTCATGTTAGTATAAGTTCACAGTAATCTTAGTCCAGACTTCCATATCTGTGGTGAATCACTATATCAGCAAGACACTTCACTCCTCACGGTGTTAATCACTTGAAATAATATTCTATAACTGAGGAAAACTGCAGTTATGTTTCACATTATCCTGATTCATTATATGATTTTGTGTATATTTTCCAGTCATACAGCAGCTTAACACAAAACATCAAGTCATCTTCATGAACTCAGCACCGCACTTTTTCATCATAGTCCGTCATCCAATTATATGAAAATATTAGTGGAAACTGGTTTAGGATTCAGAAAGAGACTGGTTTAGGATACAAAAAGAGACTGACAGGCTACATACCTCTGCTGAAAGTTCTGCAACTCACAAGACAGATAGTGAAAACCCGAACTGGAGCGCAGGTCTTTGCACCCGTCTGTTACTCCCCTGAGTGCAATCACACCCTTGTTGATGCCTCTGCTTTTGACCTTAAGGGAGGAGGTTCCAAGGCCACAGAAAGGTGTGGCCTCAGACAACAATCAAAGAAAAAGAAAGCTGCGTTTTTCTGACACACACACACACACACACACACACACATGCACACACGTGCGCACACACACACACAGGCATACACAGACACGCATTTCTCTCATCACTGTAGCACTTCATTAATTGCTAAGTATTATGTTTGGAAGCGGAGAGAGAATGGAATTAGGTGGGGTGCTGAAGGACTCGTTCTACAACTGGGTTTCGAGGCAGCATACAGTGGGCATGATGAATCCTGTACGCCTGTGATAATGAGTTGTTAGATCCTTGTCTGAAACCATAAGTATTACATTCATAACATTCATACTTTACATTTACTTTGACATAAAAATAGACCTATGTTATGTACACTTACCAGCAGCAGTAAAACGTATTGCCTGTAACAGTAAGAAAGTAACAAAATAAACATCATCTTTTGATATATATATATTTTTTTTTTTGATCGCATAACATTGTGAACTAATTACTCGGTCTTCCAGTTGGATTTGCATTTTGAACAATTTCCCTACAGCCCTTTTTTATAGGTTTAAATTACACGTTGATGGTGATGAGACAGTACTAGGGTAGTAATCTAACAGTTGAATAGTTTTATCCATATTCAGTGTGACTTAATGCAAATGGGATAGTAATATTATGCATTTTGACTGTTGAAATATGATTTACCTGCCACTTTGAAATGAACAGGGGACACTGTTTACCCTTCAAAAATGTGTTCTGCTATTCGAATGTGCATTTCTATCATTATAACTTTTATTGGAGGCTGACAACGGACTTTGACCTAACATGTGTTACTAATCCAAGTATTGAAGGGTGTTTTCTACCCACAAGTACATCTCATCGCTTCCCGAGGTTCAATAAATATCATATCTAACATAAGTACTTCCTAACTAACAACAATTCCTTTCTATGACGAAGAAACTTAAACCTTCCAGTAACATGATGGACACTAAGACGGCTGGTTGAGCCTTACCACAACCTTAAAAATCAGAAATTATTGGATTGGTTAGAGCTATAGTTAGAGGACAGCACTAAAGACCACCAGGGTTATGAATCTGTTTCAAACTGGGGCCACCTATTCAAAACATCAATGCACTTACGTTCCTGTAATGTGCTTTGGACAAAGCCTCCATCAAGTGCCACATATTGATTAGGACTAAGACCCCACACTGGACTGGCATGGGATGCCTGATCTGCTTCATGACATAGTTACACAGAGTAATTTGGCCTACTAATCACTCACTAGAAAAGGACTTGAATGATATAAAGCAGCACAGGCAATATGAATACAGAGACTCATACATAGTAGATGAATACAGGCATCAATTGTGAGTGTCATATTAACCGTGACTGTGCAGTTGATTGCTGGGAGTGTCTGCATGTTGCAAACTGAAGGTATGAAAGGTGCATAGCAGGTAAGGGTGTGACAAAGGAGGAGACCGATATGTTGAACCCACCTAGGTCACAGACAACACATAAGGAATGCAGATTACATGATGCTGTGGGCAAACCGGTGTCACCACAGGGCAAGAGATTTTTTTTAATAGGGAGAGATGCATGTTCCACTATGACTAAATAAAACTGGTGAATGAACGTAGAGTAAATTCTAACCATGCTTATCATGCTGTACCTGAGCCAGCAACAAATTCTGCTTATTTAAAGTTGCTGGGAAATCCTATGAAACAACTGAATAACCACATTCAAGATGAGATTTATCTATATGACATTTTTTAGTACACTGGCATTTGAGTCATTATGATGCAGATAGGAAATCATCAGGACAATAAGTCCAATGTGTCCACAGTAATCTCTTGCCCCATGTATTTTTTTTGAGCTGTAATGTATAACACTAGGTGGCGCCAGTGCTATCATGTCACAAATCAAAATACTATTTGTGCAACAGCATTACAACAATCAGTGTGACAAGTTGCTTGAGGCAATAAACGTCCTGATCATGCCATTCTGCAATAACCAGGGGAGCTGCAACGAGGGCAAACTTCACCTGTTCTGTTACGGCCACTGAAACAGACAGTGCTGAACATGATTAGCCTCTTCTCGACACCATGGAAACAGGGTTTGGTGAAACACTGGACATCTGTAATTCATTTCCAGGTATTAATACAGGCCGACATGCTAATTTCAACCCTAGTAATGAACATCACCACTTTAATCCTGCTGTGCTGAAGCACGAGAGCTATCATTTTACAGACTGTCATATTTTCATAGTAGGAAAGAAGATTGAAATGACTGATCAGGTGGATCAATATGTAATAACCAGCCTATCTGTCCTGCAAGGTCCCAGTTGCAGACTGTGTATATGACTGGATTTCATCTCCACTGGTTCAGCTCATATTTGTGATGTTCTTGCCTGACCTATGGTGTCCTCTTGGCCTAGTTGGTGATATTCTACCCCTCCTCCCTCTATTTCCCATCTTCTAAGCATCACTGGGACAGAGCGGAGACAAACAGGGGTTAACAGGACGGCCTTTGGATGTGGTTGCATCCTCGGGTTACACAATGTCATGGCTCTCTTCTTATGACCTTCTACCTAAAAAAGGGCTACGGAGAAAACTCCTTACATATCAGTAATTTGTGATTCAGCATACCTACAGTTTGTGGTGCACAGCAGCAATGACACTCTTGCTGTTGATAATTTTGTTGCATATCAACCAAGGTGCTTTTCATCTGCAGTATTTCATTTTTGCAATTCCACACTGAAATTGATATGGCTATCCCCAAGTTGTATGTTCAGGGATCAGAAATCCTCCTGTTACAATCACTCATTGCCATTGATACATGTTGTCACACTGATACTGTCCTTGATAATCTGGGAATGCTTCCTGGGTTGCTATGAGAAGAAACTATAGACCTACCCCTCTCTCCTCATTGGGCCACAGCAATGCCTTACAACCAATAAAGCACCACTAGGGGCTGTGTAAATCTCTCTCTCTCTCTCTCTCTCTTTCTCTCTCTCTCCAACACGTTTATATTTTACCACCATATTGATAAATTGACCTCACATTTAGCAAGACTGACACTAAGGTCACAGCATTAGATCCAGCATAATAAATAATTTTACAAACAATTTCAGTGAACTATAAAACTAAGGGCAAATATAAGTTCACTTATGTGGCCAATCAATCATATCTGTATGATGTCAATGCACTTTTCAATGATCAGTGCACTGTGTTTGCTTGTTTGTGTTGTGTGTGTGTATGTGCTCGCAAATGTGTGCAGTGTTTTTTTTTTTAGGTATGACCAAGCATGTTCATTTTGTCTGATGTTGCCCAACACACACAGTGTCTCTCACTTACCTCTCCCACCCATGTATCACCATGATCATCATTGTTGCATAGTTGATGCTCCTCTGTATTCCTGTGTGATTCATTTTTATGGCACAAACAAACACATCATGCATTTGTACCCTTGAACAACAAAGTGCAAACCACAGCATCAGTACAAATGACTTTATGTGGTATCTACAAGCAATGCTCAGTCTTGAAATGGATTCAAGAGAGCACAGAAGGTATTCACTATAGGTAGATAATATGTTGAGGGCTGCTTTAAGAAATGGGGCTAGACCACAAAGACATTAGATCACAGATTACATATAATTGTTCTTCATGTGTAAACTAGTCTGCAGTTCAAGAAGACAAATTCAAGTTCAAAGGGCAACTGGAAGTTGTTACGCAGTCACACAGTGAAGGAAAATCAACACTGATCATTTTCCTAATTACTATTCATGAAATACTAGTAGACGGAGAACATTTTAGAAAGGCAGAGAAGAAAGACAGTCAGTGCCAGCAACATCATCAGACAGCCTTATCTTCATACAATGCTCTGTTCTTTTTAAAGATCAAACCAGAGGTTCAGATTTTCAGGCAACAAAGCATTTCAACACTTTTAAGAACACAGTATCCCAGTATGCTTATTATATATCAAATGGGCAGAGGCCCAAGATGAACCTCTACAAATAAATTCTCCTCATCCACATTTTATCTGTGTACATATTAGGGTATGCAAAATAAAACTGCTTACCTGTGTCCATAATGGTACATTACTGATGTTTTGATTTCTGTAAAAAGACTGCTTTTTTCCCTTTCCTTCTTTTTTTTTTCAAGTAGATGCAGCATTTGGAAACAAATATCTATAACAAATGTCTATTTATCACAATAACAATATACAGGGAATGAAATGTTAAAATAAATATGCAAAAGCTGATGATGAATAGCTATCCATAACAGAATCACTCAGTTCAGCCTCATGAAAATATCCCGGCATGCTTACAGCGACACAAGTCTGAGCTAGGGGAGGGATGATGAAGCTAAGATGGCAGCCCAACTGAGGGTGCTGCCTCTCCAGGGTCAAGAAATATTCAAGGAACGAATGAAAACGAAACACGACAAGACGCTTTTTGGAATTTAATGCTGTAGTTTCTGCTGTTTCAAAAGAAAAATCGTTATGGCTTGAGCATATATTCCCGGGAGATAAGGACCGTGTTGACGCTGTGCCTGGATCGGGAGACCATCTAGAACAGTTGCACCACCGGAGTGGCCACAATTTACGCTGATAATTATTGGAGATACTGGATGCTAATCTTGCCATTTCTGCATTTTGTTGTGGACATATGACGCGACGCGTGGCGGATTCAGTGACAAATGGATTGTAACTGTTGGCTAGTTATTGTCTAACTGTTATATCTTTGATGTGATATATGCATTGTTCTCCAAAACGATGATGTGTGCTGCTGCGGCAGCGGCCGCCGGTGGAGGGATTCTGCCCTCCTCATCGCCGTCGATGGGGCTGGGTGTCAGGGTCATTTCTGGAGCTGGAGCCGAATTCGCAACCATTGGTTCGGGTATGAGTTCGTGTCCGACACCCGGAGCCCAGTCGGATTGCCGGAGTCGGTACCAGCTTTTACTCTCAGGGCGAGCTTTGGCGGAAAGATACAGAAGGATTTATACCACAGCTATCAATGACAAAGAGCAAGGGATAAATCAAGGAAGGTGAGAGGCAAACCTATGAGAAAATTGTTAGCTTTATATTGCTGAGGATGGTCTGTCATTTGTAGCGCTAGCTAACAACCGTTGGCTAACTCTGGGTCAGCTGAGCGCCAGCTATTTAACGTTAGCTAAATGTTAAGGCTCCTGTGCTAGGCGGAATGTTGTTATATAATGTTATAACTACACAGAATGAGCCTCGGACTCGACAAGTTTTGTGAACCCGCTTGGTGGTCATTTTGCTAGGTAGCATTTTGGCTGTGACTTCCCTAGCTTATCTCAGACAGCTAAGCTAGTTTACCCAGGCGCGAATGTTTTTGGTTACTCTGTAGCCCGGGTGCACCTAATGTTGTATTCATTCCATTGATAGAGCCACTGAAAAAAGAACTCCTCCCACTCGGGCTATGGCGATAACAAAAAGTGTTGGTCCACAGCATGCTAGCGGGCTAACTGTCATGACAGCAGTCTTATTTGTGTATTTGTTTTGATAGCTAAGATAACTAAACGTAAACGAATGTGGGCTCATGTAACATTTTGCTTTACTTTAAACACTCAATGCTGATGTTGTCAGCTTATTTCATGTTATGTATATTGCTAACTCTGTGTTAATATAATGAACAGTACAGTGTTAATGCGGGCCCAACAGCGTCACCGTTTCTAGCTAGCTAACATTAAAGAAGAGCATCAGCCCTTCCCAGATTAACGTAAAACGCAACCAGCGTTTTATCTCTCATGAAACCAGGAGGTCATAGTCACGGTATATTCATGTACACGCAAACATTCGAATACTATGGTTTCCTTTATGTACAACACGGCTTCAACCCTTACACATAATGCGTATTTGGGTTACGTTAGGTTGTGTTGAGAGGTGGGTGAACTCGTTTGCTTTTCTGGCATAAGCGGGTATACAGTTACGTCATCCAGCAAGTCAGGTTGTGGAATGAGAGGCTTGATCATTGCAGAAGCCGCCCTCATGCAACCGTAATGATATACTCAATCCAGTGTGCAAGAACCTGCGTTAAGCATAGGCCAATAGGCTATTTGTATCCATTTCCAGCATTACCCTAAGTCCATTATCATTTTCATTACAAGTTTTAGAATTTATGGGTCTGTGCACATCAGCAGAAAGGAAAATCTCCTTTGACTTGGATACTGCATAGACACTATAAATATATTTATTATTTTAAGTTGAACTTTACATCTTACATGCTCAAAATTTTCTTCTAAAACCTACCTATATTATATAGTTTAATGACAGTACACCGGTATATAAGATGTACATAGTCAGGACCCAAGAAAAAACAAACAAGCGCTTGACCACTGATATAAGATGTTTTCTGAGGCCTTTACTCTAAGTGCTTGTTTGATTAAAATCATCAGAACTTTCTCTGACAAATTTATCAACATTTGTGTGATTTTGCTTGTGAATTAGGAGGATGATTTTGGCTTGGTGTTTAGTCAATAAGATTACCACATAGTATGCCCCTTTGTGCTCAAAGGACTGAAGAACAAATTAACCTAATTTAATGGGAAAAGATATCAGAAATCAATATAATGATAGGACTTGATTTATAAATTCTGCATACTCCGAAGTTTAAGGTCAGTTTACACATGGTTTAAGCAATTATTTTAAAAGTTAAATACTTAAAAAATTGTGACAGCAGGCTATCAAAGATCTATTGTTCATTGTACTGCTTTGCTGTTTTCAGTAGTCGAATAACGATTACTTAGACCTTTACACTTCTCATTTTCAGGGCTCATTTGTAAACGATCCATCTGTCAAAAAGCAACTAAACACCAATTCCAGAGTGAAATGCTAGCATTTCTCAAATTCAGATCTCTGCCGAAGCAACCCGCCTGTTTAGGGTTCAGTCAGGATGTTGAGGCACCACACTGGTGGACCATTGCTACAGCTCTGACAGCTATGTAGGCTGTCTGCACTTCAGATGACATTTAGCCCACTTACCACTGTCAGCTGCATAAGACAGTGCTTTCAGTGAGATTGCTATTAGAGAAGTTTTGACTGAATTCAAATTTTCAGTGAACCTTACAGACAAATGATAGAATCAGTAGCTTTTCCCCAACATTATGCCTGGCCCGAAGCAGAGTGTGTTGACTATTAAGAAGCTTTCCCTCCTATCTTTTTCACATCATCATATTTCATACAGAGCATGGTGAAATAATCAAATTGAATGTCTGTAAGATTATGCTATGTCATTATAACCCTAACCTAGACATGACCTTTTTAGTCCTGATGTGCTGATCACTGTATGCTTTCAGGGGAAAGAAGGCTTTGAGTAAGAAGAAACTGAAAAGACGACAGAAGGTCAAGTCAAAAGTCAAAGCAAGAACAAAGGTGAGAAATGCTTTTCAATCTAACAAACCACATACTAAAATTAAACCGCTTCTTCTGTGTAATGTAATTATTGTTGTCTTGATATTAGACTAATAGGAGCAGATATTGTCACACAGTTTGTAATGCTAAGGCTACATTTTATAAGTTGTATTTTTTTTTAGATTAGATTATATTTCTAAAATGTTCATAAAATTACCCACACTGTTCATCGGTTGTGAGATGTGAGGTAAAATTAACAAACACTAAAGCAAATGGAGACATAACCTAAGTCAGGCAATGTCAACGTTAATGCTGTGTGAGCTAAATTTTTCTCTTAGTGGGACATAGCTATATGTAGCATTGTCATTGCTCAACATTGCTATATAACAGACTGTTTATTAAGGACTTTCTCCTCATGGTAATAAAATGTCAGGCAGTTTTAATTTGCATAGTACATTTGCTTACAGTATCATGGGTTCAGGTATGCACTGACAGGTCCCTGCCTGCTGGTTTCACTCTCGACCAAATGAACCTGACGGATTGATGATAACAACATTAATGGATTAGATTCCCTTCTGCAATCTTTAAGGTGTTTGCCAGGAACACTGTTTTAATTGGCAGGGCTGGTCAGGTGCCAGGCAGCCCACTCACACATGAAGCAGGGGGAGGTGGTGTTGGGGAGGCAGAACGAGAGACACTTCTGGGGAGTGGCTCTGGCTTGGGCACGATGGCCTGTTGCCGAGCGACCTAATGTGTTCCACATCTCCACGGCAACAGTTGCCTGCCTCCATCTCCTTCATCCAAGGAGGGAACTGTGTCTTGTGTCAGAGGAAGCTCTGCGTCGTTGTTGTAGACTTTGCATGTCAAATTTAGGCTAACTAGCTGATTCCCAAACTATGTCAACAAACATAATCCCCTCAGTTGATTCTGGATCGTTTCCTTACTCACCCCTCCTGAGACTGAGAGTGTAGTCTGCTCTATGGTGGGTCTGTAATATTGAGCGTCTGTGTTTGGATTAACTTTATTACACTGTTTTGTTCTCCCATAGTGTGTGCCAGTAGCTTGCAGGGTAGGGAGATTAATGTGATAGTAGCAGAGGTAAGTAGAGGCTCTGCTCTGTTGTAATCTGTCCACCCCAAATCTCCCCGGGCAACCATGTCAAGGTAGAGTGGGCTAGTCAGTTACTTTTATTTCAAGATGAATCATTCAGTGAGTTTTAGGCTTGTGTAAACATAACATCAGCTATAGGAGTAGCGAGGATAAAGGAGTAAGCAAACCAAGCAGGCAGGCGGGCAAGAAAGTGGGCAGCTACACAGTCCTGCTGTGTTTGGATGGGTTGCTTTCACTTGCTCTGTCACGCCTCTCTGACACAAACACAGCATGGTTTTAAAGGGCCTCTCCTCCGCCTTTGTCTGCTCCTGTTCTCCTGAGGTGGAGTCAGGGCGAGAGAGAGAGAGAGAGAGAATGTAAACACTCATCATCCTAATGTGGAGGATGAAGTAATGTCTTCTGTACAGGCAGGAGATTTATGTCACCTTACAAAAGCTGTAATATCGTGATTATAACAAGAATATAATAGTACAAAACAATAAATTTAATGGAATAACATCATAAATCTATCCTGTAACAGATTCATAGGGAGGAGAGGTGAAATACTGAAATATTTAGAGTGGGGAAAGGTTAAGTTTGACTATACAAAGACAAGACTAATCATTATCTTTAAGATTATGAGGTGATGGGTGGTTTTGAGTGATGTCACATTCGCCTGTTGATCAGTTGTAGCGTGACTGGTTTGGCAAGGTGATGGACATTTACAAGCCACTTTTTGGGAAGACACGTGCTTTATCTTTTCTGTTGTTTGGCTTTTCCCCATAAAGCCAGCAAGCAGAGAGTGTGTAGCTGTGCAAGTGCAGTCAGTGGCTTTCTACCAGGCTTTTCAAAGGCATTTAGATGGCCATTACATCACCAGTGATGTGCAGACATAGACGCAGTGTAGAGCATCAGACGAGGGTTGTGTGGCTAAGGCTTCCCCATTACTCAGTGCCATACTGTTTATAGATTTGCGTCATTATATAGCAAGATGATGGTTGAAGATTGAAGTTGTATAGGCCTCCATGTACTAAATGATTAAGTTACGAATGACAAACAATTTCAAACCATTTTTTATTTTGAATATTTTAATTTGTATATATTTCTGTATTTTTAGTGTAGGTTTCATCCTATCCTTCATATTCTCCAAGCCAGGTGTAAAAAGCTGCAGAGTTACTACATCACAGACCACTCTCCCAACTACTACTACATTGATTTTTGCGATGAGATTTTTGCTTTAAAAATCACAAAACACCCGAGACACATTGGGCTTGGCATATTTGGGTCTGTGTTTGCTTGTGTGCATGATGACATAGCTTGAAGATGTCACTTCCAGCAGCAAGTTTTCAATGATTTATTCAGGCTTTAAATTGAATACTGCCAGCTCTATTGAAACTTGTCAAATATAATATCCACTTTAAATGTGAGGACCATGTTTCATCCGCCTTAGGTTAGCTTCTGTTTGCAAACCTCTTGGATGTAGCATATAATTCAAGGAATTTGTGTTTGTGTTAAAGCAATGTTTAAAACAACACCAGCTTTTCCTAGTTGTGGTTGGCCTACATATGGACCCGATTAGCCATCCCAATATGGAATGTGGAAAACATACTAATTGCTCTTTTATGAAATTTTTGTCTTGTTTTGCCTCTATGCGGGCAATGAGATTACAATTTTACAGTGGTTATGTGAGGTTACAGCTGCTGCATTCTGCAGCGTCATGATGACCAAAAAGCTATCAATAACTCTTCATTGAGGCCTTCTTGAGAGTGCTTATGCAATTTGACTAACTCTCAAATCTGAGCAATACCACAAGCAAGCTTTTGGGGTTTCCACTAGCATTCTCAGTCACTGCCAGATTAATAAAGTCTGGAGGATTATTCAGCGCCCACAGTGCTTTTGGTCAGCGGAGTTGTTCTTTTTTGTTTTGTGTTATTCTCTTTGATAGTGTATTGGCAGGCCTTAGTCAATACCATTTGACAAATCTCTTTAGGATATCATTCTGTGTTGGCTGTTAGAGGGCTGAATTTGATTTTATTGTAGTGTAATGGCATACCATATGCTTGACACATTGTGTGTTTGAGTCAGCCTTGCATTGCATGTCATTCCTCCCCTCTTTCACTTTCCTTAACATCACTATTTAAAAAGCGGAAATGTCATAAGATTTTTTAAAAAAGTAAAAAATGAATTGAGCAAAAAGGTCTGTGCCAAAAAAGCTGACCTGGTAATCATCAGTGTCTAGCCTCAACACAGCTTTTCTTTTCTCCAGCCTTTTGCTTTTCCCCCTCCGAAGAAACCCATTTTCTCCCCCTCACTGTATGGGTTTGTGCCATTATAACATTTCCATGTGGTAAATGGTTCTAAGTGCTCTTTCCAGGCAGTGTTGCTCCTTGCTGATCGCAGTACAGTAGCCGCGATGGAAGTGTTACCCTAGGGGCAGGGCAGGGGAGCGGGAGACACTACTGCTGGCTGAGAGGGAGATCTCACCTCCTCAGTGCTGTGCGCCGAGAGTAAATGACCTCTCTCCCCCAAATAGATGACATCACCTTGTGTCACTGCAATGCCAAAAACACAACACTGCAAGGGAGGCACAATCGATCAATAAGATTCTCTGGCAGTGGCCTCGGGACTGTAGTTAAAGGATGCCGTACTTGATGGGAGGTAGAGGGCTGATCGATTTTAGTTTCCCTGTGGTAGTGATTGATCGTAATGATTATCAGCATAAAGATGCTTAAACGATGCTATAATGACAATTTTACTCTAAGGTCTCCCTTTCAGCTTGATTTACCTTACTGTTTAATTTGCGAATTCATATGGCTTAATGAGCCATTTAGAGATACCCTGAGATAATTAGCATTGTTATAAAAGCCGGGGGGGCATATAGACCGTTTAGTAAATGGTTCAAGGTAAGCATATTCATGATGGAGCCCAGAGGAGCGATACATTCTTTGATGAATTGACCTTATCTTTTTTTATCCTAGCTTTTTGGATCTTTGGTTTAGTTTTTTTTTTTTTTTTTTTTTTTTTGGTAAATGATTTGAGTGTGTGTCCTTGTCCTTAGATTAGCCCAGAGCCCAGAGCACGGTGTATTGACCTATAAATGGCTGCATCTCCTCCCTCCTGTGTTAAATGATTAAAAGTGCCATTCCCCAAATTGGTTATTGGGCCACCTCCTCCGTCCAGACAGAAAATCACCTGCTTTTTCATTTTTACACTGCGGTTTATTTTTGCAAGCTATTATTTGAATAGTTTTTACAATTTCACATCTTTCTGGTTTTGCTGAATTGGCACACTTTTTGTTTGTCTCCTTTGTCACACTGGGTATATAAGCAAACACTTAGCATTGGCTGAGTGTTTTCAAATCTCGGGTGCAGGGACCACCAGGAACCGCCCGTTAGGAATCCAAATCAAAATGAATATTGTTAATTTTCACAATAATTTCATTTACTAGATGTCAGCACAGTGACAGGATGTTGACTGTGCTGATCATAGGTTTCTCACTCCCAGCCAACAGTACAGACAGATATATAATTATATAACAAGGCTTATCTGAATGCAAAAATCTGCTGAGTTCCTCCTACTTGCTTTTAGGAACCACTGCATTAGCCTGTGGGGAATTATAAGATGTGACTCCAGTTAAGCCTACTTATACAGAATTTATATTTCTAGCACCGATGTGGTATGCTAAAGGGCTTGTTGATCAGCCAAAGTGATGGTTGTGGTTGTTTCTAAGAGCAAACGTTGCTGACCTCGCTCACCACCTTTGCTCTCCGTCTCTCCACAGAACGAGACTCTGGATGGAGCCTTCTGCATACCGGACATCAAGCTGCACAGCAACCCGTCTGCGTTCAACGTCTACTGCAATGTGCGGCACTGTGTGCTGGACTGGCAGCAGAGGGAGGCCTCCCTGGCGCTGGCCTCCAGGAGCTCCGTGCAAAGCGGAGACTCGGACAGCGAGGAGGAGGAAGAGTACCGTGAGCCGGCTGTCAAGCTGCCCAAGGTACCGTCAGGGAGGAGTGCTGGCTGCTTGGGTGGTGGGAGCAGCACACATAGAAAGGCTGGATCTTAACTGTCTTTCCCAGTTCTCTATCTCGCTGGGTTAGTGCGTCGAGCTCATCCTTTTGGTAATTAGAACCACGCTACCAGAGGTTTAAAATCCCCGGCCCGTGAACATTACAGCCTCCTCCTCCTCCTCTCTGTTTCTCCATCTCCCTCTCCTCCTCCCTGTCTCGCTCTGCCTGCCTGTTTATCTTTCTCTCTCACGCAGAGTCGTTTCTTTCTCTCTCATCCACTTTGTCCTGCTCCTGCAAAAGCTTCACTTCAATAAGGCACGGGCCATACCACGGTGTCACGCTGCAATCATTGAAGAGTTTTGTTTGTGCTAGAGGGTTATGTGTCGGTTCTCAAATAGCGCGTTTGCTGTTCATGATCACTGCAGTGGTTGAACATTGAGCAGGTAAATCATGAAAAGTCACGGATGGATGAATTTAATTTTAAACCTTCATCTAGGTACACTGAGAAGGTACACATAGGATCTGTCCTATTTTATTGGCTTTCATACAGATTAAACAGGCTTCTGATGATATAATAATTCTTTTGGATTTAGCTGCAGTGCCGGCTTATTACCAACTCAAGCTAGCAACAAGCTATATGTTTGAGATTGTGTTTGAGATTGAACAGCAGCCCAGTAATTCAAATCTGTGTTCTGGTGGGTCTGCATTTTTCATTTGGTCTTTTATTTCATGTAATATTTTGTTTTATCTGGAAGAAACAGGTCTTTTAAATAGTCTGCAATTTCAGACACCCTGATTGAGTTGTATGACTTATTCCCTCAATTTTTGCCTTTTTCTGGTCAGAACAAAGATTAAGATTTTTTTCATTGTTATGTGAATGATTGTATTTAATATGTGTTCTCTGTTCCCTGTTCATTGGATATGTACCTGAAGCTTAATATTGCTACCACAACATGTCCAATGGTTCAAAAACCCCAAGTATTGATGGGTCAGTAACCAAACAGCCTATCATACCCTTTCTATTCGCTTTGCCTTTTTCATCGGCTGTTAAACTTTTCCCGTGCATTATTTTCTTTGTCATTTCATTGTATTTTATCTCTCTCTTTCTCTTATTCATTCTACAATGACGTTCAGCCTTTATATTGTCTGTGCTGTTTTAGTGTTGCAAAACAAGCTCTTCACTGAGATGAGAAGAGACATTGGGGCCTTTTTTTATTTATTTGATTCGCTAACAAGCCGTACTAACAGAGAGGAAGGCAGCCTTTTCTAGGCCAAATTCTTGCCTGCTTGCCTCCGCTCTCCACGCACCCAAGTGGGCCTTGTCATTATACAGTATGTTAATAGTGGATGTTGAAGTCGGTCATAATGACTGTGTATACTGTGGGCTGCTGGGTAACTGGAGGGGGACTCTATGTTGCTCTCTGGTTGTAGGATGATGAGGGCGTGGACTGGACCGTATAAGAAATTATCCATTCTGTGCCCCTAAGCTTACACCCAACTGGGTAAAAAATCTGCCGCAGAATTCTTTTCAATGTTGATTTTTAAGCCGGTCTATGCACAGTGCCAGTATGCATTCATTTTTAATTGCCATACGCAGTCGCCTCACAGTTAGTCTAGCTGGTATTTGGCTGTGGCGTGACCACACTGTGCTGATAGCTGATAGAAGTGTGCTTCTCTGTGTGTGTGTTTGTGTGTGTGTAGATCATCGGCATCGGCCTGTGTGGGGTGTTTGAGCTGATAAAGGAGACGCGGTTCTCCCACCCCTCATTGTGCCTGCGCAGCCTGCAGGCCCTGCTGGACATGCTGCAGGGACAGCAGCCTGAAGGCTTCCAGACTGAGCCTCCTGATGTGCTAGGTAAGGCTGAAAATGTGTGCACACGGTACACAAATGCATACTCACACATACACACGCTTGAACAATAAACCATGAGTGGCTGTGCTTTACAGTGATTTTTGACAGAGAAGAGGTGTTTTTAGGCTCTTCAAAAATCACTGTAAAGCGCTGTGTTGATTGGCGAGTATAAAATGACCATACAAAGTGAACACATCTCAGCCTCATAACTGAGGACCGGAACTATCTGTTTTATAAATACACACACCACATTCTTATCTCGCCTTTTCTCGCTCACTGTGTTTTACTAACTGCCCATCTGTGTCTCTGTGCTTCCCTCAGAGTCTCTGTTTCAGTTGTTGCTGGAGACCACAGTGCGGAGCACGGGGCCCAACGACCCTACAGGCCAGGCACTCACCGCCCTGTCCTGTGCCTGCCTCTTCAGCCTGGTGGTGTCCTGGGGAGACACAGGAAAAACCCTGCAGGCCGTCTCTGCCATCCTCACCAACAATGGCAGCCATGCATGCCAGACAATACAGGTGATGAACCGGTTCCAGTTTCATTCCCTGTAACGGGACATGTCTGAGCTCTTTGCTGCAGTTTTCCTTCTTTAGTGTCCACACCAGTTAAAAAACACATGAAATAGCTGAATATGAGAATTATGTGAGACTGCAGTTTGCCCTTAGTTCATTTTGCGAAGCTAGGCTTACGAAGCACAAGTAACTGCTGACTATCAGATGTTAACATCCATTTCCTTATAGCCACAAACCTTGCATTTTGGGGGTTTCTCCTTGTAGCTAGTCCAGAATATGTTCTCACTCCTATTAAACTGCACCACAGTTCACTTGGAAGAGCACTGACACCTGCGATGTCAAGTGAACTTGGTGTGATTTTTTTTTTTTTTTGGCGCACATCTGAGTTTGAATAGCATTGTTCTCAGTGAATCAGACTAAAGGAGTAAACACTCCAGAGTTCAAATAATTCCATTTTCCAAGCCAGCCACACCCAGCATTTTGTGCCGTGCTTCCATCCATCCAGGCCTTTCTCTCAGATTAGTAGAAATGCTTTCAATTGCTTCAGTGGATTGTGCAGTTAGATTAGGCAAAAGTAACCACTGACTCCTTCATGCATCCCTCTTTTGAGCCAGAGACTCAGGGCAGCGTCTGGACAGCACAAATTGAATTTAGGAAAATGTCAAGCCTCTTTGATTCTCCTGTCTTATGTTACGCTGCCTGCATTCTTCCGCCAATTAGCCGGCCTTCTTTTCTGTTTTGCTTTGATCTCTCTCTTTCTCTCTCTCTCTCTCTGTTTCTGTGCCTCTGTCTCTCTCTCTGTCTCTCTCTCTCTCTGTCGGTCTCTCTCTCTCTCGGTCCTGCTACCTCTCTCAGTTCAGGTTTGCTCTTTTGTCTTTGGCTCCATATCAGAACTTTTGCCGCAAAGTATAGGGAATAATTTGAACAGTAAGCACTTTCAACGCAGTTAATTTAGTAAGCAGGCACTGTGCAATTGACCATCACACGGCTGTTCGGCTGTAGCTGCATGCTGAATTAATGCTTCCACTTAATGCAATTGTGCTGAGGTGACTTGTTAGCCACATACACGTTTATACCTGTTTGATTGTAGCTGGGGATTTATCCAGGGATATTAACATGGCAGATATTTGAATTGATGGCCTCATAAGGGGGTCTGCGCTGCTGTCTGTTTTAGTAAGCTATAGTCCTAGCTGAGTGCAGTTCAGTGCAGCGTTTGGCTCTGGCCTGCAGGAAAACTGCTGAGAGTTCTTAAATAGGTGGAGCAGGTTGATTAGCTTGGGCCACAGAGGCAGGCCTGTGTTTTTCTGCTGGATCCTCATCGGCCAGGCACTGACTGGACTGTGAGTCATCACAATGGCAGGCAGGCAGGCAGGCAGACTGGCTGGCGGGAAGTGTGCGCCTATGTGCAGTGTGTGTGTTTGTTTGTATGTGTGTGAACGGTGAGATCAGTGGCGTGTGTAATAGCTGCCACGGAGTTACCAGAGTGTGCGTGAAAAAGCATTCAAGCAGAGTGAGAAGAGGAGAGCGAGTATTCACGCAACCAATCTACGAGTCACCGATATCCAAATTTTACTGCATTAGTTGAGAAGAAGCTCCTCAAGTGGCTCCTGTCTGATGGAGAGGCTTTGAGATAACGAAATAACCCCCTTTGATTTCATACAGGCTTCAGTGTCAAATCTTAGGCAATAATTATAGCAACATTGGTCCAAAATGATATAAGAAATTACAGTCTTCCACTCATAAGCCTTTCAACACCTTCCCTCCTCCTCCTCCTCAACAGGTGCCCACCATCTTGAATGCACTGCAGAGGAGTGTACAGGCTGTCCTGGTAGGAAAGATCCAGATCCAGGATTGGTTTGGAAACGGCATCAAACGGGCGGCCCTGATGAGCAAGTGGGTACTGAAGGAGGTCGCCATCGACGAGGACGAGCGCTGTCTGCTGCAGACTGATGGCTCCTTCCTCTACCTGCTCTGCAAGGACGGACTCTACAAAGTGGGCTCTGGATATAGCGGCACTGTCAGGGTACAAAACGCAGGGCTCTGTATGTCTGTGTCTGATTTGTGCAAGAAACAGGTGCACATGGCTCTTGAAAATGAGCTGCCTTCAGAGGCATAAGTAATTGTTGATTTGTCGCTGAAACGTGTTCAAGCCTTAATTGACTTTTGTACGAGGGACAGAATCAAATATCACAATATTTTTTTTTACCAAATATTGTAGGGATAACTGTTGATGCTTCCACAAACTATTTACACAGTGAGTTTTTTGATTAACAATCATTAGTAATGTGGATATGATGACGAAGCAGGGAGAAGCAAATGATAGAACAGCTGCAACACTCTAATAAGCTGAGGAAATTGCATCTCTTTACTGTAATGAGACACATCTCTCCATCTAGTCTTAAAAAACAAATCCACTATAATACTGATATATTGCCCAGCCCTATTTTGTACACAAGAACATTTCATGAAGTCAGAACTAAGCATATCACAGTGATGAAGGCTCCATATATTTTCCCATTGGTGGATCAGGGGAACATCCCACATCCCATAGTTGTCAAATACATAAATATTAAAGACAAATGTGTTTCTGTCCTGCCTTTAACAGGCTTTGTAAAGCTTTAATGGGCCTTACATTCTTTTGTTTTTTTTTTGTTTGTTTCCTCCAACACTAAATTAAGGGTTGTCAGTATTTGTGCTTGTGAGCTGATGTGTGATCAATGTCCTGCAGGGCCATGTGTACAACTCCACGTCTCGCATCAGGAATAGGAAGGAGAAAAGATCGTGGTTGGGCTTCGCTCAGGTAGGTGGCACTGAAATCAAGGTTTATGTCATGTGCTCCTGAGTGCAATGGTTTTGTTATTGCACAGATTTGCAAAAAATCAATTTTAGTTATTCACAAAAATGGCTTCTTATTAGCATTTTTAATGTTCAAGGATTTTGCTTTGTTTTTTTTGTTGCATTGATTTTGTTTGACCTCTGTGTGACTCTTTTAAGGCTGGTACTTTATATTCTGCTGGTAATTTATATTCTGCAAAGTCAAAATCAGTAGTTCTTTGGCTAGAGCTGAACCCAGTAGGAGTATAGTGAGTGTGATTGATTATAAAACCACATCGCTCTGCCCCTTGGTTTTCTCAAAACCGGATCTGAGTGCTTGACAGGGACTGAATTCCACATTATTAGTTAAATGCATTTACTTTCATTTCATTTCATTTCAAGGCAGTAACATTTTAGATGATGTAATTAGCTATACTTTTGAAATGCTGAACAATGTATAGTTCCTTGGGACAGTTTTCCATAAAAATATGCCCAGCCCAGCATATTTTTTTATGTTGTGTCTTTAGGGGTACCTGTTGTATCGGGACACGAGTAACCACAGTATGTCAGCCATCAAGATCAACCCAGAGACTCTGGAGCACGAGGGGGCTGTCACCATGCCAGGTGCAAGGAAACACTTATAATGTTTTTGCTTCAAAATAAATAGAATTCCAACATGTAGAATATAAAATATGTTTGCTAAACTTTGCTTCTTCTCTGCAGGTCAACATTCGGATGGACAGAACATCATCTTTACAGATGGAGAGTACATCAACCAGATCGCAGCCTGCAAAGATGTATGTTTCATGCTCCTCCTCATTATCATGATAATCACATTCACATTCCCCGTCTTCACCAAGCTTCTTAAATATAAAAACAGGCTTCAACTTGACATTTCAAATTGAATCAGTATATCACTTTGCTCTGAGGGCTATCCCTTACTTATGTTATTGAATCTAATAAAACCTCAGCCCTGTCAAACCGGCCTTGCCTGCTGCAAACTTGAGGGAGGGGCTGGTTTCATTATGCCTGACGCTAAAGTGCTTTGATAATCTTAAAAGGTCATAATGCTGTTCACTTTCCTGCAGGCAGTCTCCTGCATGCAAGCCAGGGTTAAGAAGCCCCACTTAGCTTGTCATTGGCCTGGCCGCCCTGAAGGACTTGGCAGGTGGCTAGGTTATGGGCTGATGCAGTCAATCACATAGTGAGGATGTTGACAGCTTTAGCGACAGCAGTTGTTTTACTGAGAGTGAATGGGAAGAGATGCTGCGGCTTATTCATGATTGTGTTCCCGTGAATCAGTTGTTCATGCACACTAGTGGGATTAAACCCTCCCCTGATTCTCATTTGGCAGCTAGCGAAGGTAGCAATCTCTTTTTTTCTCGTACATGCAAGCTGTGTTCTCTTTCTCTCTCGTTTCCCTCATGAAAAACAAATCTTTTGTTAAGGGAAATGGGGTTTGTTAAGGGAAATGAGGTTAGTCGTTCCTCTTGACTTGCCCGGCGATGCATCTGTCATTTCCCCTGCTGTAGAGGCCTCAGCCTCGCTCTGAAGAGGAAGGACCCTCAGCTGAGCACCAGCTGTGCCACAAAGGGGAGTGGCATATGTCTACTCCTGTGTGTGTCTACGTGTGTGTGTATGTGGGTGTGGCAGTGGGGGGAGTGGAACCGCATGTGGGCACTCTCCAGAGAGCTTAATCTCATAGGCAGTTATCTGCATAAGTACTATGTAATGTGAGTTGGGGGAGGGGAGGATATGAAATCCATACATCTGCCTTTGCAGACAGCCTTGGGTTGCAGCTTGGAGGCTAAATGAGGGGGCTGGATGCAGGGGGAGGGGGCTCTTCAGCAGTAGCATGCATCTTAGTAAGCAGGCAGCCAGCGCACCAGCCTCAAAGACCTCCTGCAGAGGAAGCAGTGCAAGAGGGAGAGGCTGGAGAGGGAGGCACTGTCCGCAAGAAGGCAAGGGCAGGGCAGATGCCTGGAAGAAAGGTTCTCGGTACACCATAGGGGGTCAAGGTGATAGCCAGAGAAAAAATGTAGAGTGAAGACATAGAGAGCCAGAGAGTTGGGGAAAAGGGTGGAGATGGCCAAAGGAGAGAGGAGTTGTCTAATGATGGGAGAAGTACATGTGTCATGTGCTCTACTCAGCAGGAATCAAAGCACAGTGGACGAGCCTTTCATCATTATCACACAGTGTAGACCAAACTAGCCCCAGGCTAGCCTTCCTCCTTTCTTCTATTCCTTTTTGTCTCTACTGTTCCTTATTACCTCGCTCTTGTGTTCCTTTCTTTACTCTGTTTCAAATCCCCCCTGTAAATTTTCCCTCTTAGCCACATCCCTTTGCAGTCTCACACACATCCCTGGCAGCTTTGTTGTCTGTTACGCGCTCTGCGTCACATCAAACGTGGTGCATAGTCAGCTACGCCCCCAGTGATCTTGATTAGCTTAATGGGTATGCTACTATCACTGGCATGGCTAGAGGTTTATGCTCCATTGTGGCTACATAGTAAAAATGTATGCACCCATTGTACTGGGCCCAGACACACACCCAGTCAGTAGACCCAGCCGTAACCCCAGTTAGGGTGTAATTCTCCTCTTTATCCACAACCACATCCGTAATACTAACCGCAGCCTGGGCCCAGCGCGTTAGTTCTGTGTAAGTGAGTGAGTCTGTGTTTGTTTGTTTGTGTGTGTGTATGTGTGTGCATGTGGCGTACTGGTCCACAGTCTGTAGGGGTGAGAGGCTGTGTGGTATGTGCTGGCTGGTTGCCATGACTTTGGTTGTGCCCCACTGTACCGTATACACGCACACACACACACACACACACACACAGTTCAGTTGTGATGCATTGTTCAGCTCCTGTGGTCTGAAGTCTGAGAGGCTACAGTTGGATCTGTGCTTTGCAGTCAAAAGCATCACATCAAAAGTCACAGCGTCTCCATCAAACAAATATTCGTGAATAAAAAGCATGCTACATTTTGACTCAGTCAGGTGAAGCAGACATAGGTTTTGTATTAAATCCCTCATCAGATGATCCTCGTGCCTCTGAATATAAGGCGCCATCTAAATTCCGATTTGTCCCTGTCGTCCATGACTCCTGCAGGATGGTTTCGTAGTGCGGATCTACGCGACAAGCTCAGACCCGGCCCTGCAGCAGGAACTGCAGCTGAAGCTGGCAAGGAAATGTTTGCA
>OMLF01018445.1:19314-32530 GCA_900302615.1 Holocentrus rufus
GGACCGTACCGATTCTCCTCTGTCCTGTGGCTGGGTCCAGCCCGAGCCGAATGGGACGCCCTGTCCACTGCGTCAGGGGTCACCACCACTGTCCTCACATTCTCGTTACACACACACACCACTGTCTGAGTCTTTGACGCCTGCTGGGGTGGCGGAGATGGCGGGACGGGGATCTCTACGCGGTAGCTCATGTCTGTGGCCCCCCCTCGTCTCCCGGGCCCCTGAGCTGGCCCTCGGACCGCCTCGTTGACTGCAGAGGGCTCTGACGACTGGGCCATGCCCGCAGCCTTAGCTTCTATCCGAGGGTAGCATATGGGAGGAGGCTCGGGGATGTTCCGGGCATTTCCGCTGTATGCCTCATTTCCTTTGAGGTATGCATCTTGGGAATAGGCCTGCAAGAGATTATAGAGCATTATGTCACTACAGCTGCTGAGAGGTTAGAAAGCTAAAATAGATCACATTAAGCCCTGCGAGACTATTGGGTCCAACCTGGGACGAGTTACATTCGCAAGACTTCGCTAAATGACATGTACATTATAGGGAACAGGGAGTACTGTAGTGCTGCAGTGAAGTCCTGCAGCTTCTTGTCGACTTCTTGTCGTAACATTAAAACACAAATGCTGCACATTAAATTCCAAAATTGTCTGACAGCTTGAGGGCGTCTAGAATTCATTCATGTTGACCACTGTCATCTCATTTCTTCATTTGTAGGTTTAAAAACGTTTACTGCGGCTGACCTTTTGGGCAACTTCTTCTATCACCGGCCAGCGATTTCACTGTCACACCTATGACTCTAACACCTTTGCTGTTACACCTGGCAATTGTGCAACTCAAAACCGCCATCAGACTTTAGCACTGCAACATGGTCGCTGACGGATTGAAAGCACAGCAAGAATGGTAGTCTGCCAGTGTCATTTATTGACAAGAGCCTCTGTGTGAGCTGATGAGATTACCAGGACAAACACTGTCACTGCATTCCCTAGGAGAAATGTAAATGACAGACTGACAACTGGATACAGCCTGTCTGTAGAAATTAAACAACAGCACACTAAAAGAAGAGATAACGCTTAGGTATGTTAACAGTCTTTCAATTCTTTCCTTGGCAATCGTAAAAAAATGTTATGCAATGGATATAAATCAACTGCCAAGAAAAGCAACAGATGTGGAAGAGTGGAAAAAGTGAAAGGTATAGAGGTAAATAAGGAGAGGCGGAGGTTTGCCGGGTCCAGAATGTAGCCTTGGGACCTGGCATGAGGATCAAGCTGGCAGAGGCTTACCCACCTTTGGCCTGGGAGAATGAGCCCTGAGGCATGAAGAGAGGGTGATCGGAGGACGCCTCTGTCTGCCCCTGACAGCTAGTGCTACCTCTGTCAGCATGATGCCAAAACTCCGCTGTCCACGAACAACTAAGTCGCTTTCCTTAATCAAAACTCAAAACTCAAAAAAAAACAAAAACAAAAAAACTTACACCCTGCCACTTATAACCTCACTCACTGTCCAGTGAAGGACTGCCATGGACCTGTATACCAACTTCAGAGAAAACCGATCCCATATTGAACATGCATTAATTCCCCATCCTTGCAGTGTACGAGCTCTTGAGGAAATGAAAGGGAGAGAATAGTTGCGTTGGACTTTAATCGAAAGCACTCCACCTGAAGTGTCGGGTTACATTTCTACTAACAGCAGCGGCATGTCTGCTGCTCCACGCCTCCCTCTAGATTTGCATAAGTCATGCAGAAAAAAAAAAAAAAAAGAACTTCCGGGATATTAAAATTAGACTGAAAGACTTTGAATTTTTGTCGAAACAGACAATCAAAGCCTTAGTTTGTACAATTTATACATAATGTACATTTGTGTATACACTCATTTTGCTGTCCACCTGCCTTTCAGGGAGCGAAAAAACAAACAAAATAAACAAACAAACATACACCAATGCACAGAAGACATACTACTGCAAGGGGAGGGAAGGTACTGCATTTTGGGCTGTAGGGGGTGGATAACTTCTAGATGTGGGAGTACAAGCTCTAAATTTGGTGGAGTACATCATACTAAAGCGCTGTGAATCATACAGTGCAAACAAGACAGCACAATTCATGGGAATGTGATTAGTTAGTATAGTTTCCCTTCTTACCAGAGCAGTGATATCCCTGGAAAACTGTAGTCCACAGGTTAGAGAAGGGCAAGCAGAGAGAAAAAAAGACAAGGGAACAAAGAGAAGTAAACAGGTGAGCATAAAGAAACGAGAGATGCAACGCCGACGGTGGAGGTGAGTCTGGCAACTTCTCTCACTTCAGCGCAGGCTAAAAATACATCCTGCTGTGGGAACGCTGGACGGCGGCATCGCAGGAGAAGAAATAGAAGGTGAAAAGGAAAATAAAGTGAGAAGTGGAAAACATCAGTAGCAGTGTAGCTGCCTGTCCTCCATCCATCTCAGACCCAAATGTCCTCCTGCCCCGGCCATCCCCATCATCTGCCTGCGTTTCGCCCTCACCAAACTCTGTGAACGCCACATTCGCTGCCAGAACACATCGGCTTGAATACTAACTGGGTCAGGACTGCTGTTTTTCTCTTTCCCTCGCTGTAAACACACTCAGCATTTCTTTCCTTTGCTCTGTCACTCTCACCTGTGCACTGACAAACCTCCCCTCCCCCCTCTTTGCTTTCTTTGGAATTTAAGTGGCACACAATCTACCCTTCCAGTCTCTTCTCCCTCCTCCCTGCCAGTCCCTCTCTCATCTGTTAGATGCTGCTCTATCGCACGTTCACTTTTGGATGAGCATAAGAGCACACTTGCCCGATCTGCTCCCGCTCTCTCTCTCTCTCTCTCTCTCTCTCTCTCCCTCCAGTAAACAGTGTGCTGAGAGGAGTCAGCTGACTACAGCTGCGCTCCCTCTGGTAGTGAGTGGCTCTGTGTCTCCCAACACAGACAAACACACACACACACACACACGCGCGCACATGCACGTACGCAAACACAAGCCTGTGTCTGCGCACATGCCGCCGCATGCCTACATCCGCTCTTATCTAAACAAATATCAAATGAATCATCTCATACTGCATTCTGCAGCAATCGTGCCATTTTTCATGCACCAAAGGTTTTCTCAGGGTACAGGTTGTTAGAGCAGCGGCACTGAAAGATGCCACGTTCTTTACTAGGTTTCCTTCATGTATTAAGGGGACAAGCGATCAAACAGAGCAGACAACAAGCTGAGAAATGTTTGTTTTATAAAGAAAATATATTTTTATTCACTAAGCTAGCATTAAAGTGATCAAAAAATACAGCCAACGTTAATCATGTTACACAATAATACTACTATTTGAAATAACTGTCTTTTAATTCAGGCTTTGCATATGATTGCCCCACTTTCAGCAGTCATCACTCCAGTGTACTAACAACACACTGTTACCTCATCCTTAAGTAATCATGCTAATGCGCTAATTTGGCAATAGGGAAACCACTCCCAGTATATTGAGCGCAAATGAAAACAACTGTGCTGCTAACTGAAACTGAATATAACATACAGTATATTAACATTGTGGGGAGATAAATAAAGAAACTGAGGGGAAATGAAATGTAAAGCGAAACAATTAAATCACATCTTGTACTTGTGCTTAATTTCAGCTCATGATAGACATGTACAGTACATCATGCACTAGTTTACACTCATAAATCTGGCAAGTGACAGGCAGTCTCTGAAGGGGAAAAAAAACCTTGGCTGGCAGATCAAGCACAGAAATTAAATTTGACTTATGTTTCCCTCATTGGAGTGAAACAACTAATTGCCTCTGTAGAAGTCTTCAGCCTCGTGAGAGCTCAGACGCATTCCAAAACGCCAAAAGCAAGTTTCTGTGGCTTTTGGCGAGCTGCGGCCAAGCTAACTAGTTATGCGTGGAATTTAGCATCACAGTGGGATCTGACTCAGTTCTCTGCTCCAAGAGTAAATTTCCAAGGATAGATAAATAACGGTAACATGTGGTGACTGGTCTGAGATGACCTGGCATTGTGCTATCGTCTGTGGGGCTCTGGAGCCTGACGGATGGCGTGGGCTGATTATGCTGTTTGCATCACTGAGCTCATCGGTGTGACTGACGAGGGAGCGTGGAACTGTGGCACCGGGTTTAGCTTTGTTCCTTTGTTAGATGGCTGCTTTCACTTCCCATTGCTTTCTGGGCATTTAGCAGACACACTTACCCAAAATAACTTGAACTGACTCGACCGGTCACACATATCGAGTCTTGATGCTCGAGATTGTTAACAGGGCAACAACATGTTGTAGGACGCTAGCATTAGGTGATATTTTGAAATTTTCAAATCTTGGGTTATGAATTATGAATGACTCACATGTGAGTAAGAACTGTAGAATTTTAAGTTTTCAGGGAACATAACATGATGTGCCACAATACAGATTGATTTGGATCAATTCTATGAATTAACCTGCTTTTTATTTTATGCCGGCTCACTAGATGAACCTGTTTCTGGGAAACAGTAATTGCAGTATTATTCTCCTCAGTAAAGTGAAACCTTGGCAGTAGAAATTAAACTTTGGCAGGACACCAGATTTAACACATTAATAAAAAACCCTGAGGACCTTGGGAACGGGAAAAAAAAACCCATAAAAATAATAAATAAACACAAAAATTCCAGTGGTAATGATTCAGCTTGTCGCTGATTCCCGATATATTCATCCTATTGCCTAACTCTATTGGACAGATTCATGCAAGAACATGCTGCAGGGATGTGTAACGTTGGTTCACACAGGGCTCAAACCTGTGACTCTGAGGTTACCGGACAGTCTAACTGCTGGACCACCCTGCCAGCCTGCTTCCAATCTTGACCATCAAGAGTAAATATGCAGCAGGGCTGGCTGGTAATCTGTGTGAGATGGACCGAAGGAGGGTTTACGGTTCAGTCAAGCGAGCGTGCATGAGAGGCTCAAGTGGAAAGAGATTGATGGCTTGTCTACTTCTGCCCTCCCTCTCTGTCAGGGAATCTGCTGGATGATGTTTCTTTCTAAGGGGGAGGAATTAATCTGGGCTACCCTAAAGCCAAGGAGCAATGCATTCACATGCTTTTCTTCATAAAGAAAAACATGTGAATGCACTATGTCTGCAAATAAAACAACTGCTATATATCTCGACCAGGCTTTTAAGCTCAATGCAATGGAAGTGCACCGCCTTGATAAAGCAGAAATAGCCGATTTTAAGTAGGATAACCTGTGTTTAGAAAATGTCTGTACTCTTTCATTCATGGTTAGTTTTGAATAAAAAGAAAACATCTTGAAAAAGTATTTGAGAGAACGTGCAACGTTTACTGATGAATGAATGCTTACCAGCTGCAAAATGTCCTCATCCTTTGGCATCACACACAGTTCCAGCGAGGCATCACTGATGGAAGCAAGGGTGTGTGTGAGAAAGAGAGAGAGAGAGAGAGAGAGACAGACAGACAGAGAGAGTTAGAACATGGGAGTTTCATTGTTGAAAGGCATGACTCTCCTCATAACAGAGATTTACTAAAAATGTGCCGATCATGCTTTAAAACAGCAGGGTCGATTAAGTGTGAACAAATAGTGCACACGTGGTCATCATTGGTGAGGAATTTCTTTGGAAAAGCAAATACGGACTTCCAGTAATTCATTTTACAATGGCAAACACTGCTCTGTTGACTCACTGTCCATTTCTCTGGTATTCGGTCCAAAACGGGTTTGTTGGTTCGTTGGGAGTGGAGACATTTGATAGGAACTTGACAGATATGAGTATCAGGGTCAAAGCGGTCATATTCATCTTGTTATGAATGGTGTCCTTACCTGTTCTGGATCAAGGCTATGACTTGCGAGTAGGTCTTTCCGATGATGCTTTCTCCATTCACCTTCACTATCCGGTCCCCTGTAGGGAGTTTGAGAATAAATTATGTGCCAGAGGTTTACTGACATTTAACAACATAAAAAATTAACAAGCGAGCGTGCACTTGTGTGGCTCGGCACTCAAGAAAATGATCTGGAATCCAGTTAATGCGGCTCTTGACGAAGGAAATGGCTCTGGAGTGTCTCCCGTCAGTATGGGGACAGATCTGAGCCCAGATCACAGGAGAATAGTGACACATGGGCTGGACGCCAGACACTTGTTTACTTGCAGGACTCCAAGTTGCAAACCATCTCCATTCAAGCTTTCTAAAAGATGGCCATCTTACAGGACGACGGGCGAGGAGAGTTTAGGGAAGAAACTAGATAATTGTGGGAAAAACGGTGTACTCCCCTGTCCCAGGAGAGGAAAGGGAAGAGATGAAAGAGGGCAGCTTAGATGTCTCGTCCAGGCCACTTAGCATTTCCTGTAACACACTGCGCTAACCTGGCAATGATGCTGACGGCACAGCGCACACAGATGCGGGTGCGCACAGGTTTTAATTACCATGGTGTCACTTCCAGCTCGAGGAAACAAAACCTCACCTCCGAAACTGGAAGCAACTGATTCATGGAAGCAAATCATCTGGCACCTTTCATTATTTTATCTCTGCTGATTAAAATTAGAAATGTTTCACATAGTAAGAGGAGGAAAGAAAGTGGGAGGCCTAAAAAAAAAAAACAAAAGAAACCGAGAAGCTGGAATAACAGAGCGCATCTAACACTTAGTTCTACCTCCCACAAAGGAGCCATCTGTTATTTGGTAACTCTCATATTTGTTTTGCCTGGCGGCTTATAAGGAAGTGGAATTAACTACAGACGTGAGGAAATCTTGGCATCAAGCAGCACTCTGAGGTCAAACGTGAGACAGGCGTAGTTAATCATAACATTTACCGTTTATCAGAGAAGAGGGTGACTGAAACGATCTCCATGGAAACTGAGGGAGTGTGCGTAGATGTCTGTGTGTGTGTGTGTGTGTGTGTCTGTGTGTGTACCTGTACAGAGTCCAGCTCCGTGGGCGGGGCCTCCCTCCTTCACTTGCTTGACGAAAATGGTGTCCATTGGCTCCAGACGGTTCCGCTGTCTCCCTGGCAACGAGAGAGAGCACATGCACGCAGGCGATTGGTCACACAGGCAGGAAGAGCAACGGGAGAATGAGAATTAGGCCACGCTGAAGCGGCTGCGGAAAAAGTGGAGCTTCAACCGCAGCAACACTGTGGCTTGTTGAAATTACAGCTGTTGATTGACCGCTTGCAGAGCTGAGCTGCATCACAGCGACGAAAACCAGTGGAATTCTTCTGCTGATTATTTTACTTATGATGTGAACTGCTGCTGCGCTGAACATGGATACAGCTTCTTCTACTGTGTGGTAGTCAAGGTGGGACAATGCAGTGATTTTGGACTGAAACGATTTGGATGAAACTGAAAACTGGCAACATGACATCTGGGCAAATTTCTCAGAAATTCATTCAGTGCTTCAGAAAAAAATTGTAAAAATCTGATTTTGACGTCATGCTTTATTAAGAGATAATCATAATATATGTAATAATAATTTTATTCATATAGCAACTTTCAAAACAGTAGTTACTTGGTGTAAAAACACACACAACAATTAGTTCAGACATAAGATAAGAAACGAATGATGAAATAATGATTAATATACTTTATGAATAATGAGATTAATTTGAACACAAGATAAAATCAAAAAGAAAATGAAAATCAAACAGTAAAATGGGGCATGGGGCAGCAATTTTGTTTGATATTTGCATTAGTAATTGTGCATTATGTTGCACAGCCCTGCAAAAATGCCTTTTTCTCAACTCTGATTAGAATCACTGTCAGCTTTTGTAAACAAGAGACACATGTTTGCGGTTTTGGCTGTCAGAGACACACAAGCTCAACGTTTTTGATCAAACTGCCAGTTATGGAACAACTCACAGATTAAAAACAAAAATAAAAAAAAAAGAAAAGAAGAAAAAAGATCCAAAAATTCCTCTTAACTCCTGAGCCCATCACTTTTCATCACTATTTCCTGCAATCCGTCTTCCCCTCCTATCCTGTATCCCTCTGCTCATCATTCCTCTGTGCTGTCAGTCGTGTCCTGAGCTGCGGTGTGAGACAGACAGGACAGGTCAGTGTGTGCTGACAGGGCGACAGGCAGGCCCGGCCACAGGGGAGTTGGGTTTCATGTGGCAGAGAGAGAGAGAGAGACAGCATGGCATGTCAGGGAGAGAGAGAGGGCAAAGCGAGAAGCTGGGGGGAGAAAAATCAGGCTAATTAAGGCCGAGTGTGAGTTCAATAATAAAATCTTCGGGCTGCGCATGTGATACATGTGCGAAAAGGGGACAGTAGTTATGTGCGTGTTTGTATGAGACAGTGGGTGACTGTGTGTTTGCATGTTTGGGTGAGAGAGAGAGGGGGAAAAAAACAGAGAAACCCTCAGTCCCCTGGACCATAAGTCACACTGTCAGTTGGCCTCAGCTGCCTCGCAGAGGTACAATGTCAAAGCACCTCGCTGCTCTTTTCTTTCTCCAGGGAAGGCTGACTGCTCTTTTCAGCGCTGACACAGGGGACACAAACACATTTACACACAGCCCAATACAACCACTCTTACGTCAGGCTCTGAGCATCTCTGTCACAGCAGTTTGCCGTTTTTTTGGTTTTTTTTAACCAAGGCTGTACTAAAATGTTGATTCCAGTGCTTTGTAATTGTAAATAACACAACCCTACTGCTAGCTTCAGTGACCAGAAACCACTTTGCTGCAGCTCCATGCTAACTTTCAACACTGTCACAGTCCTGTAGTGCAATTGTTTCTGGCCTTTCAAAATCACTATACATTTTTTGAAAACTGCATTACAGAGCTGCACCTCTGTAACCCCTGAGCAGCTGCCTCCATGCTTTTAAAAACCTGAATAATCACCAACTCCTTGTTTTAAATAAAACCCTCAATCAGACACAGCATAGAGAGAAAGACTCCACACTCATACAGCACCGAAATTCCAAAAAATTTAGGGGTGTATATTTTTCTCCGTTCCTCATTTTGTCAAGAAACTTACCCCAAAGACTTCCCTTGTGTTTTCAACCAGGAGTGTCATACATAACCATGTCAGATTACCTTATTCCATTTGTGATGACATGACACTGTGCTTGGTGTTTTTCCCAGCACACTCTGCTACCTCCCTCTTGTGGCTGAAAGAGTTACTGCAAGGAATTAATGCCTATGACGTACAATGTTTTGATGTACAGATTATCAGTGTGAGAGCATCTTAAAGCTACAACGTCACCGAAGGGAGTTTGTATGATGACTGACTGATCTAAGCCTCCCTGCAGCACCTTGTGATGACACGGTATTCATCACCTGAGCCTGGCAGGCTGGTTGGGTAACAGCTGTGTAACAACAAGGTCACAGGTTTGATCCCCGACACGGCCAGAGCATCCATTTGAAGTGACCTGGAGCGAGACACTGTATCCCCACCTGCTCACTCACTGTAAACCACACTGGACCAGACTGCCAGCTACTTTGAATTCCTCAAACGTCAACAAGAGATGCAACGTGTTTTTGGTCCACCAGAAGGCGGCAGAGTACATAAAATGATCCTGGTCTTGGAGATTAATGTGGGACGATGGGAAACATGAAGGGTAACGCTGTATTACCATTCACCTTCATGCTGGTCGTGTTCTCCTTGGACGACCTGGTGTCATCATTTTCATCCTGAGCCATACCACAAAAAACGCTCATATGGAAAATTATACTGCAGTGAAAGGCTTGTATTTCTCTTTTCATAAGCTTTTTTGGTATGTTATGAAAAACTGCATTGCAGAATTTAAAATGTCACGTTGACAACTAGATCTTTAGCCAAAAAGACAGAATTATGAAGGATATGATTGACCTGTGTTGTAGGTACAGATGTCACCCGCCCCCGCCCTCACCTCCCTCCCTCTCTCTCCTCCTCCTCCTCTCTCTCTCTGCACTCGGCAGATTCCCAATCCAGAGCCAATCTCACGGCACTCCAAACTCTGCGGCACAAATTGGATTCGGGAGGTTTCCATGCCCTACAGCTGGATGAACAGGATTAACGTGGGGAAATCTAAAGCTTTAGATATTTTAATGCTCCCAACCATCTTAACAAATCATAAACTACTGTGTGGATTAATGAAATACATCAGCCCGCCCCATGCTGACACTGGGCGTTCCAAAACCCAGAATGACCGTTGAGTAACCGCAGCTGCTCTTGGAGGGTACTTGGGACAAATGTTGCACTACTGGCTGAGGCAGTGGGGTCCTGCATGCTTACAGACCCGTCACTAAAGAGAACATGATGCAGTGGGCGATCTGGGGTATGCCTGAGCCAACCCCAGGGCCAAAAACTTATTTGCAAATAATTCTCTGTATTTCGCTTTAACCTGCAAGGGGCACCACATTTATTATGGTTTGCTGCACCAAAGCCCTTCAGTACGGCCTCAGATGAGCTCTCAGTGCAGAAAACTCAATTTGAAATATTTTCCTATGCTTGCTTCACTCATTATATTGTACTACCCATTGGGACCTAGAAACAAATACATACTAAACATAAAGAAGTTAATTGCAAATACCCCAGTCTGGATTAAGCTTGAAAGTCAAAAATGATCCTGCTGAATGTGAACAGCATTAGATTTTAACAAATAGTGGTACAACACACAATTACAGACACAATTAATCAAAAAATATCACAATGCTGATGACTGCAATTTCCAACTTGGAAGCGGGCACAACCTTTTCTTAGAGAATTATGTCATTCATACAGCTTTCAAAACAAGGTTTTCTGGTACTGTGCAGAGACCACAGGCCTAAAAATCAGGCTGCAAATTGACCAAATCCGAAGCACTGGCATCTCGCTTCCCTCTCCTCAACATTTTTTTCTTTCTCTTCTCTTTCTCTTCTCAGGCACTGGGAAAAGATTATGCAGAAAAATATGTGTCCACATGTATCAAAATTCACACTGCAACTGCTCTATTAAGCCAAGAATGCGGTGTGATTATTTTCTTTTTGTCAACATCATGCAGTCCTCTCTCGTGGTGGACGGTCGATGGCCATCCATTGGTGTGGCTGGGTGTCAGTGTTGCTCTGTGGCCTTAACAAGCTCTGGTTTGGCTGCCGTCCCCGGCTGCACAGCTGGGCCTGGTTGTGTGGGCTGGCTCCCCGCTCCCCCGTTGTTTTGGGTTAGATAATGTTATTCTACAGAGGGCTGGGCCCGCCGCCTGCTTACTGCATTAACCCTGGCGTAATGCCTGGCCATCCATCTCGCTGTTCTTTACCAGTTTCTTGCTCTCGCTCACCTTTACAAACACCACATGCACATACCAAAGTATATAAGTATACAAAATGCATACACAAAAGCACATGCAGATGTGCAGATGAAACTCTGTTCCCTCGCTCTGACAGAGGGAGAGAGGAAGACAGAGATGGAACTGGACACGAGGTTGAGACTCTGTGTGCTTTTCTCCAACTTTCCCAACACTTCAAACGCAGAGGAGGAGGACAGTGTGTGTGTGTATGTGTGTGTGTGTGTGTGTTTAGATGGCTATCTGTCTCAGCCCTGCTCCAGCAGAGAAATATGAAAATGGGAGGCACATGATCCTGGCACAAGGAGGTCTCCCCATAGTGTGGGAAGGTCAAAGCACAAGCACATACTCCACTTAAATCCACAAACTCAAACTTCCTTCAAAAGCACAGCATGCTTTATTGTCAAACTTCTACTCAAAGGAGCGGGATTGCCCCGGGCAGAGAAGCCGAAAACATCCTGCCTGTCATGAAATTGAATGAAAATTTGGAAGATATTTTCTTTGTCGATCCCATTCCCATGAGCAGACATTCTGTGTGCAGTCAACACACCAGCTAGTCTCTACAAATTTACTTCAGACGGCAACGCTGCCAAGACAACTGGGTACAAAACAGCGTCCTTCTCCTGTTTCTCACCCTCTTGTAGCCCTTAACAAACCCAAACCCTCACAACTGTGTAAATTGACTCTGTCAGTGGCCAAGGCAGCTTGTAAGTGCCAGTCTCAGACGGACAGGTCTCATTTCACTAATCGCCGCGCCCCGTAAACTGCCGCGGCTTCGTGTCAGTAACCTAAGCACATGGCGGGGTGAAGGCATGTCAGTAAGCCTTAAAGCCGCTGTCATCGCCGACAATGTCAATTCAGGAGTTTGTCTTTGCATGCATGTGTGTGTGTGTGTCTAAGTATGCCTCTATATGTGTGCAAATAACAAACGCAGGGCTAAATTCCTGAAGGGCCGAGGTCAATCCCAAATAAATCACTTCCCCGACTGCAACGCTGCTGACCTGGGACAGAAATGTCAGTGGTGTAACACGGCTGATACCATTACTACATCTGTCCGCTCATCCGCTCATCACGGCCGCTGTCAACAACAACACACGCACAACCTCACAGACGCACACACACACACACATCTGGTGTTTTTTTCCACCACGGACAGGAAGGTGGTGGCGTACTTTTCCATCATTTTTTTTCTAAGAATTCCAAATACCGAAATCCACCCAGGGGAAAGAGGATATGTACTGAATTTATGCTAACCACACAGAGAAAGAGGTCAACTTAACAGGTGATTCAATCTTGTATTAAGTCTTTAAATCCTACTTTTATTTTCTCAAAACAAGCCAAACAATCTGCCGAGGGTGTTTCAGTTCGACTGGATTGCGTTGGGAATTTTTCTGGAAACAAATGACAAAACCTTGAAACACATGGAGTGATTCTCCTTACCCAAAGACACTGCCACTTGTTTCTAGGAAACAGTTAGAACAGATTGTACCGAGATATTTGGAAAGAGGGGTTAAGACCTCTAAGATGGACATAAACATAAGAGTAATGCATTCAAAACCGCATACCTACGGATTTATATAATTGTCGACATCTTTATATTCAAAAATGAAAAACTGGGCAGGTACTGTGGCTGGAGCAAAATAAGAGAAAAATATGCTATTAAAGTGAAAGTGGATCTGGTGAGTTTAGCTGTTGGTCTGATGGGAACAAAAGCTGGGGAATTCAAAAGTCAAAAAGTCACCAGGGTCAATAGGCGAACAGATGAAGGGAGAAATGAAAAGAGAAAGCAAGAGGTGGAGAAGGGAGGGGGGAGGAAAGAGAGAGAGAGAGAGAGAGTAGGAAAAAGGAGAGAGAAAGGACAGAGAGAAATTTCAGACAGACGAGCGAGTTGGACAGAGCTTTGTTAAAGAAGGTGGGGCGTTTAAAAGCCCAACAGAGAATACTGGGGAATTCTGTTTGCTTGTGCTATGGCTCCCTCTGCAATCTTTATGGACGC
>OMLF01018449.1:2139-13127 GCA_900302615.1 Holocentrus rufus
TTTGGACGGGGGGGAAAAGCGAGCGAGTCACATTCTCCCCTCTCCCTCGACAAATACCGCCGAGGTGCCCTTGGGTGTTGTTGGAAAAGAATGTGCTCAGTGGACTGTCCCCTCATAAATAAAGGTCATAATAAAATAAAACAAAAACGCCGCTCGCCTCGTGTACGCTCCACAAGATGCATTAGATTAGATTTTACAAGTTCAGGGTTTTTTTCTAAAAACAGGCAGTCTGCTTAAAGGAGCAGTTCACCCAAAATACATAAAAAGATATTACCCCTAACTATCCGTTCAGATACTTTGTGTGTGATTTGGCACTGTCAAACCCTTCCGCCTTCTTCAGCAGGAAATAGTTCCTGGTGAGACTCTTCACCTGCAGAAGCTGTGGATTGTGTCAGGTAGCCATGGCATTGCTTTTCGAAAGAGCTGCTGCTGTTGAGTTTTTCACATGTAAATTTTTGACTTTTTGAGCTCCATAAAATAACATCCATCTGGTCCCATTGTACTGTTGAGGTGAAGGGAGACAGAGGAGATCGTGGCAGACTTGAAACCTCACCAACTCACACAGAAACTACCTGCACTAGGGGTAAGTGGGGAACTATCTGCATCAATCAGACTTATATTTTCAGACATGTTTTAACATTAGCGCTAAATATTGAAAGCTGCATTGTTAATGTTTCGTAGTCAGTATAATAGAGCCTCTGGGTAAGTTAATCAGCAATCATAGGTAGGAATGACATATTGTTGGAAGACGCAGGTAACATGTGTGGCATTGTATAATAAACCTCTATGAATGTGTGTGTCTGTGTGTGTGTATGTCGGTGTGCAAACAACAAAAGTGCCTCTCAGATTGTGAGCAACCGCTTTGTGAAAAAAAAAAAAAAAAAAAAAAAAAAAAAAACCTATTGGAAACTCCACTGCAAACACAACCCTTTCAAGGCCTGTTGAGCCCTCGCCAAGGACACTGAGCCCTGCGAGTGCTCCCATCCTTCTGAGGAGAGTCCGCCTCCCCCTCAACAGGGCTCAGCAACATCCAATTCCATCTTACTGTGCTCGCGCGCAGACCTCACAGGTGGTGCTCGCAAATAAGCTGGCCAGCTCCGCTCTCCATACAAAGAAATAATGGTGGATATATAGGGACATGTGTGTGTGCGTGTGTGTGTGTGTGTGAGGGAGAGCGTTATGAAAGAGAAAGCGAAAGAGATCTAGGAGGAGAGAGGGGAACAGGGTCCAGACGAAGATGAAAGAGAAAGAAAAGAGTGAGAGAGCTCAAAAGGAGGGAGAGGAGAACAAGAACATGGAGCTCTACCCTCCAGGCACCAAAGAGAAAGTGCATAGGGAGCGAAAAAAGGCAAGGGAAAGAGGTAAACTTGAGAAGACCCCCCCTTCTCCCCCAGCTTCCCACTCTACACACACACACACACACACACAAAAACATGCACACACTCACACAAATATGCACGCACTTGAGCTATTCCGGTCTTTCCGTGACGGCACGCCGCGCGCTGCGTACCTGACATTCCTGCCTCTTCAGCGTTAAACAGCTTTCATGCGGTATAGTTCCAGCGAGGCACAGGTTAAGGCTTCAAAAATTCCTGGAGGGATAGTTCAGTGCCGGTGCTAATCAGAGGACTTGATGTCTCGCGCTCTCATCAGCCACGGAAGCATCTCTTTAACTTCCCCCCTTTTTCCCCAATTGACAAATCCAATCTCTTTTTTTTCATAATAAAAGGAATGATGCCACAGAGCCTTCCACCTGTTTAATCCCTCTACATGTTTTCTTTCTTTTTAGAAACAGATGTTCAAGGACAAAAACAGGCTTTTGACAAGAACATTAAGAACAATCACTGAGGAAAAAAAACAACAAAAAAAACTCCATCACATCTCCATCCCACATAAGCCTGCATAAAGGTATTCACAGTTATTGTTCTGGGGTCTCAGAGGTTTCTAGCCGCTCTGGCTTGAAATATACTTGACATATTGCTGCCAGGTACAGTTTATTATAGCTCTGCCACTGGGACAAAACGCTTGGCCTAAAGCACCTTTTGTGACACGACTTTTCCAATCTCTGACGGCTGCCCTCGCAAGGCTGCATCTTATTCACCTCGAAATACTTTGCCTCATTCATTTGAATGAACAGCGCTACAGGCAGCTTAAAGGTTGGCAGGTCACAGTGCCCGCTCTGCGACTTGTCACATCAGTCTTTCCAGTTAAGCCCCATTCCCAGATTTACGCTTCAGAGGTCCCCTGTGGTAGAGACACAAAAAGCGAGCGAGAGAGAGAAACAGAAAGAATGAGGCCTAATGCCTGTTGCTAATGCCAACGGTGGTGCAGGGAAGCAGCGGCATTTTGATGTTGGTGTGTGTGTAAATCTTTTAGTTTTCCTCCCTCCGTCAGGAAAGCGGCGACTGACAAAGCAGAGAGCTGCCAGTCTGAGCACCTTCCAGCTGAGTTGCTGAGCTCCCACACACACACACACACACACACACTATCTCACTCACATGGTGCTATTGCTATTATTATGAGGCCCTTTAGTGACAACATTTATTCCATAACCACAAGTTTAACCTTCACTGCCAAAGACGCATTTCGCCACTGGAAAGGCCTGTATTATGTGAAAACCATGCTGTCACTATTGAAAATAGCATAACACCCACAGCACATTGAACACCTCCTTCTCCCATGACGCACTTAGTTTTCTCCACAACACTGATCAAGTAAAAATCAAGTTAAAAGTGACTACAATCATTAAAAACATACAGTCAAGTCATAAATATTACATATTATTATTATTATAATTAGTAGTAGTAGTAGTAGTATTTTGAATTACTTTCAGAATAATCGTTTTTGAGGTAGAAATGGTATTCAACTTGTTTATTAGGCCTCAGGGCCATACACAATGTGTTGTCCGGTGAAAGATATTGAATGTAAACAAAAGCAATTGTGTTTACAAGGAAAACTGAATTGGGTTCACATCATTTGTACACTTTTTGTAAGAGGTTAAATGTGAGATTTGAGATAATGTTGTAGCTGCAATGAGAATTGAAAAAAATATATAAATCCTTGTGTTTCCATGATTCCACCCAAGATTTGGAGCACAAAAACTCCAACCTGTAGAATAATTGAAATAATGCATTTTTTTATTCTTAGTAATAGATTTGGGCATAAGAGAAGCATTTGGTGTTGTTGAACCCTCTACATTTACAAATTAAAATGTGCAAAATGCCACAGGCGTTTGGTGTTTGGTATTTTGAGGAACCCTGAGTGAACAAAATAGGAAGAGTTTTTGTTTACATCTGATTAAAACTTATTTCACCTGCAGATCTACTTCAGTCATAAAGCAGAGATGAGATGGAGAGGAAAAACTTAAAGGACATAGGATTTGCAAAAACCCTACTTTGGAATATTTTAAAATATGCATCGTTTACATCGGCGTATGTAATATATCGCAGTCTCATAGGTACTTTGTAATGTACCCCCCACGTTAACAGTGTAATGACCAACCTACACTGGGCAGCTTTATTTAACCACATGAGGAAGAGAGGAGCAGCCACAATGACCTCACTTTGGAGGATTTTCTTCATCTTGGTATCATTTGGCTCTCGGAAGTATAGAAATACAAGAGCACACACACTGACGTCTGCAGCTATGCACACACACACCTGCGCGCGCACACACACACACACACACACACACACACACACACACACGCGCGCGCGCACGCACACACACATGCACATACATGTGCTCCCCACAGACTACTCACAGTTCCATCTCTTTCACTCAAAACTTCCTTTTGTTCTGGGAGGGAACATGTGGGGGAGAGGGATGCTATCAGAGAGCTGCAGACCTGCTCTCAAACTGACTAATCACACAGCCGGGGAGGAAGACTCAGACGGAGAACCAGAGAGGGGGACAGAGGGAGGGAATGACTTAAAATAAGAAAAAAACACTCACAAAAAAAAAAAAAAGATCAACAGAAAGAGTGTGACGCCAGAGGAGGGACAGTACAAGAGAGAAAGTGGTAAATGAACAAGTGAGAGCGAGAAGAAAAAAAAAATCAAATAAAAAAAAAAAAAATCCGCCCCCTACCGCTTTGCCGCCATGTAATAAATTGCAAATATTTAAGTCTTTGTGGAAAGTTCAGAACGGGAGTCAAGCCTGTTGCAAGGGATGGCAGCGGTGAGTGCTGGTGGGCGAGACATGAGGAGAGTAATCCGTTTAGCCGGCACAGTGCATGTCATTGGATTCCATTAAGGTTGCATTGTGTTCACATAATATTCAGTAGTAATAAAGACTCCCTCTGAAAATGCTTTCCAGGTAGCTCTGATGCAGAGGCTTAGATTTAAATTGCCTCTAATGACTCATATCCACTCTTAATTTATTAGCAGCTATCCTGAAGGGTTTGATAAAAAAAAATGCAATATATATCAGTTCTGTGGCCGGCTGTTGCTTAGGTTCTCACACTGGCTGTAATTATTTTTGATTCCTGAATTAACTGCATTTAATTACAGTGGTATGTTTTGACAGGATCATTCATACAGCGCTTTGGCAGCATATTTGTTTTGCAGGGTATTCATTTACATGATTTATTAAGTGACATTCTTATAATGACTTACTGAGTAAAGTTTCAGCTACTTCCAGGGGCTTTTTGCTTGAGTGAGACATAAGCACATAACTATTACCCAGCAGCTGAATAATGGACCCTGCGCTTAAAAATGGCAGCTTCCTGGATAGATGCCTTTTTACGCTCCTCGCACAACTGTGTTTTACCAAGGAACCTGGATCAAAACAGCACTTGCAATTAGCGCCCGTGTTTTTGCAGCTTGCGAGAAAAGTGTAAGCGAAGTTAATCACAGAAAATGATGCTGAGTTGGTTTAGAAGATAACAGCGGCGCATTTGAAAAGCGAGTCGTTTGAAAAAGAAGTCGCTCGCATGCATAGTTTTATGGGGCGAGCCCCGCCCAAGCATGTTAAAGCAGGAGCTGAGAATTTATTAATATACTTAATGCTGGCATAAAGTAGATTCAGATTTTTTGATACATTCCAACAGGGAAAAGTAATTATGCCATCAAAACCAAAACTTGGAAGCACCCAAATTTAATCTCCAGGCCGTTTGATTAATGTGATGGAAGCATTAGTTTATCATTAATCTTTAATCTAGAAGTTCACTGTGGATGTCAGAACGGGTGAATTTCCTCCCAGTTAAAGTGGGTCCACTTGGCCCAAATGGCTGTTGTAAGTCCTGGGCCGGGATTCTCAGATTGCATCGTAAAATTTTAAATAGCAAATCATGCATACTTTGTTGGGCCAGGCCCGCTCCTCTTGTTCTCGGGGACGCTGCCACAGCTCTGACCTTGGCAGGAGCGGAAGGGGGGGGGCTGTGATGGGGGTTGAAGGTGAGCTCCGAGTCCATTTTCATTTCATTTCCGCGGCACGGAGCGGCCGACGTCTCTTGCCAATGCGCAGGGATTTCCGAATCACATTAAAAAAAAGAGTCGGGAGAGATTAAAGGTTGCTTTATCGCCAGTTCACGAGCTCAATTATCCTCTTGCCCAGCATGAGTAGACCCGGGCTGCTCACATTAACCTTGGCCACCTATAATCTCACATTCAGGTCTTATCTTGGCCTTTCAAAGACAGTGCCTTTTGGCCTTATCATCCTATGAGAGTGGTTTTTGTTGTGTCGCCAAGAGCTGTAATTGAATGCGGACGCAGACACACTGTGGACAGTGTTCGACCGATTCAGCAGTTCCAAAGGAAATCTTTGAAGGCGAAGTGTTTGCTTGTTGCTGCACTACTTAGGATTTGAGGAAGCGACATTGGGAACGATTAGCGCCATCAATTATACCTACATTTATGACTGCTCCTTCAACATAAATCATTCAGAGTTCGCCTGGTGCAGGAGCTGTACTAATTCAGCCGTGACGCAGCGACTGAATGAGGCGAAAATGAGCACCATTGTTTCACTGCTTATATCCTAAAAGCAACAATGAAAGCAGGCGTGTCAACTCACTGTCCAGGCTTCCTTAAAAAAAAAAAAAAAAAAAAAGTCCTCATCTGCAAGATCCCCTGTTCAAAGAAGCAGCCATCCAACAGTATCGCAAAGCAATTACAGGAACATAATGATTAAACACTAGCTTCTACTCCTCTTTCTCTGCACGGAGATTGGGCCACATCAATAAAGGATGCACACACACACATCCATTCACACACACACACGCGCACACACAGCGCCCCTTATCTTGATCTATGTAAGTACATGACCTCTATTGGCACAGCAGTCAGGAGCGTGTACTCCCGTGTCGTTAGATTAGTGAACCCTCCGAGCCTTCCAAGCCAAGCCAAACCAAGGCAGCACATAATAATGAATCCACAGTGGCAAGCCGTGGAGACACTCAGGGCCAGAGGGAATTAAACACCCACACCCTAATGAACACATCGCTTTATGCGCGCATGGGATCGTTAAAGTTTTATTTTATGCACGGCAAGCATAAAACGTTATGGAGTATGAATCACACACCTCTAGAAATCAGAAAGGTAAAACGGCGACAAATCAACAGTAAAGGCAAAGCCACAGCAGAGCGGGATATGTTGAAAACCGCACCCATCTAAGCCACCGGATAGGTTATTGGCTTGTGTTGCTACCTGCCAGGCTCCCATGCAGATCAGTCGGCATATGGCAGTATGTTTTTTTTTTTTTTTTAATTTGATTTGATTTGGGGAGAGCAAAAATTACTTGATACATAAACAATTCATGGACATTTGATCCCGCAGGATAACAAGTCTGTCTGCCCGGGTGGAAAGCGAAAAAAAAATACAAAAAAACTTAACTTGTCATACAACACAAAACACTTTTCCCCGAAAGCATTTTTCCCCCGAAAGTAATGCTCTCATTTCTTTTTTTTTTTAACATAGCTTTGGTGGAGCAGGTTTTGATTTGCACAGACAGAGTAATCTAAGGAAATGAATGCATGATAGAAACAAGAGAGAATTGCAGGGTGGACATGGGAAGAGAATGCAACCATGCATATGCACCCATGGGAGACACACATACACACACACACACACACGCACGATGGTACTTTACATCGCCATCATCAGGTTTTCTATTCATAGCGATGCTGGGTTAGGCTGGAACCCAATGGAGAGGAACAAAGAGATTTCTGAATACAGCTCAAATGGGGACATTTCCACAGCTCATCTCATATGGATGTTTCCTGGGTGCAGCCGAGAAAGAGGAATTAACTGTACCGTCTTGCAGAAATGCTACTTAGAATTACTTTGTTGTCACGGCTGTGCCTTTTCCTTTTTTCTTTTTTTTTTTTTTAAAGAGAATGAAAGATGTGAGAGAAAAAAGCACTGTGCATCTATATTTACATCAATCCAGAGCACAAAAAAGAGGTGGGCAGCTGTCCCAAGGGGATCAGCGGACAAAGGTGCAAACCATGAATGACACCAGATTTGAATCTGAATTATGACGCATGATCTCTCCTTTCTCGAGCTCGCATCTGTCCTGCCGTTCTCTACCGCATAAAGCAAATCACTTATCTTTACAATAGGGACAAATGGGGTCTCTTCAACATTATGGGGACAAAGGGATTCAGTGCAGAGAGCTCTTCCTTCTCCGTGCAGATAGGAAGACGGATGTTTTCGGCACACAACCTCAGAATGGAGTATCTGAAATGCAGCCTGAGTCATATACTAAACTTAGTCGATGCTGATTTATATCTATTTCTGTGTCTGCTGTTGTCAATCATATTCTCACCTTCTCACTCACCTTTTGTTGAGTTATACATGGAGACAAAGTTGATGTTTCACCAAGCAGGTGAAAAAAAAGCGATTGTTAAAAAACAAACAAAACAATAAATAAACAAATAAATAAATAAAAAAATCCCAATTAACCATTGCTCTCTTAAGATCTCGTGTTACTTACCCAGTAATCAGAGTGTCTGCAGAGACTGAAAAGGGCAAGAGGGAGGGATGAACCTTTTGAAGGAGTTTCACTCCCAGATGAGTTCTTCACAATTTGAAAAGTGCAATATCTATTCTGCTAAAGTTTTGGCTGGAAGGGAAATGAAATTCAATACTGAATAATAGCCCTTAACCCCTTGAACTCCAATTTCCCTTAAATTTCCCCTACAGTAGTTTCAGAGTTAGACAAAACATCTTTTTCCATTTCACAATGTCGCATCCATATTCTGTAGCTGCTGGTTGCAGTGCTTCACTGAAGCTTCATCGAGTGAAATATTCAAACCCAAGATGCCATTGTTTTATGGCTGCAGCATTACATCAAATAGAAAATATCTTGTGCATCATTTTATACACATTTCCCTGTAATGCAGCAGGACATATTTGGTGTCTTTGGAAACCTTGGGATCTCAACGAGAATTTAAAATGAAGTTCTGTGGGCTTGAACAAAGCTCGGCCATGCAGCAATCACAAAACCCTAAAATCCCTAACCCCTAAAAATCTATTTCTTCACCTCATTATATTTAGTGACACTGCTACAAAACAGGTCCTGCTGAATTAACTTATTCAAGTCAAGCCAATGCATTGGTTTGTTCTCAGATACACACATAAGCAATAACTCCGGATTCTGTAAAGACCCACTAGTTGGAAAACTGACAATAGTCATGTATTGTTTCCTTCAGTTAAGTATTCTTTATTTGAATAATTATATAATACTTAAGGAAAGACAGAGAGAAAGAAAGAGACCAAAATGAAATGAAATAAATGTAATGAAACAAAATACCTGCTGTCTGTCAGAGGTTGTTCGTGCCAGTGCAAAATATGTCCTTATTTATATGCGCTGATGTTGCATTGATCCCCCGTGACATGGCGTCATTTGGCTGTGATGAGACTGAGTTCTAAACAGACCTCATGCTGGTTAACATGTGCGACACCAGCAGGCTAATATCACAGCGCAAAATTAGTGGTTGTAACCACTTTGCAAGATCTGCAATAATATGCCTGTGAAACAGCAGGACAAATCAGAGGATGATCAGTCCTGTGTAGTTGGCACCAGAGAGGGAAAAAATATTATCTGTGTGGATCTTCAAAGGAACACAGTGAAGTGTACGACTTTCATTTGCTACAGATAACCTGCCTCTTATAGTCATCGTTTCTGACTAAAACGTATGGATGAGTTAATTAATGACTCCAATCAACCAGTAATTCAGGTTGTGATGTTCACTTATCTGAGAGGAGAGCCTACACAAATACCTAATACATCAGCACCAGGGTAAATGGCAGTTTTAGGAACCAGACAAATTCACACATTTTATGGTGCAGCTTCAGTATGCACATGTCATCAGTTACGCTGTAAGTCTCAATTTGGAAATGTAATGAATTGTAAAAAGCTGGGTTTACTAAAAAATGGCATCACTAACACTGACTAATGAATAACTATGGCCTGATAACTAATGAAAAGGCTAATCTTAGCTAGGCAGTAAATCTCGATACTTAATCAATCCTCAAGTCTCGCAGATGTTTTCCTCCCCTCACGTCGATAAGCCGCTTAGACCTGACGGTGTGTTGCCTGCTGTAACATGTGGGCTTGTTCCCATAGTTACTGCCGATTGGAGCCACATTAATGTCACTAACAAGAACTAACTCAGTTTGAACAATTCAGCAGGATTCTTCAATAGGAGGCAAATTAGCACGGAGTTTGAAAACAGAAACAGGCTAGGTAAGTAGGGTGGGATCTTCTCATGCCCCGTTTAACTGGCAACGTTGCTATGATGCATCGACAAAGGTGTTTAATTTTCAGCTGTCTGCGGTGACCTGTCGTCTGGCGAGTGAATGGCGGGAGAGAAGTGCTTGAATGGAAGACAAATGACAAGTTTCAATGGAACACGTTCTTGTTTTTCTTTTCTTTTTCCCACTATTCGCTGCTGGTAGATACAGGTGATACAGGTTTTAGTTTCTGTGCTTTTTTATATGTATGTAAAAAAAATACTAAATTAATGCAAATTGGGCAGAAGTGTAAGAGTAGTCTAGAGAAAGCAGACTCATGTAATGTCATTCACAGCAATTATATGATATGAAATGGTGTATACTTTTTTGGCCAATGGTATGAAAATTCACTGCGCAAGGTCACACTGATAAGAAAAGAAAAAAAAAAACTTCATTATCAGGTCACATACATGCATTTGAAAGCATACACTGGTGAAATTCCTTTTTTTTTCTATAAATTCAAATCTAGTTGACACCCTCATGAAACTGTGACCCTGTTTCTCTGGCTGAGTTCACATCCTTGAAGATCCTTATCATAAAGCCTTTTTTGAAAAAGTATAGCCACAGATAATGTACATCTGGAAATGCAAATGCTTTTGCACATGCAGGCTACATCACAAAACAAAGGGACGCGGTGCACGCAGTGTATTCTTTAACAAAGAAACATCAAAGCACTGTGTTGCCGAATCTTGCAGCAAGAGATGGCTCATTTTCATTTAGCATCCGTCCACCTCGGCACTTAAAATGGATGTTCCTGTTGTTTCTGTTTGTTTTAAGCCCTCCTGTGAAGTCTCATTCGCCATCTTAAATGCCTGGCAAACACAAAATGAATGGAAATGACTTTCCATAAAGCCCCATTTGAAGAAGAAGCACGCACGAGATAAAAACAGCCCTGAACCATCTATATCATGTTGATCAAAAGTGACAGCTCTGTATTGCGTGTGACTACACTCAGCCAGGCCTGCCGGTAGACAAATAGAAATGGGGAATATCAGTCTTCAGCTTCAATCCCTCAATAAAGACAATAGGCAGGCCGAACACATGGGAGGAGATGAAGGGAGAGAATGATGCGATGTGGCATTAATTTTCCCCAGCGGCAGCTTTTACTACGTTTCATTCAATAATGGTCAGTCTTTCAGGGGACAGTGCCGGACTAGTCAGCCATTTAGTAAAGAACTTGAGGGATTATCAAGGCATTGAACAGGCACTGTTTAGGCAGGCAGGAAGGGGGGGGGGGGGGGGGGGGGGGGAGGC
>OMLF01018449.1:16801-26989 GCA_900302615.1 Holocentrus rufus
TCTTTCATTTTTGGATTGTGAACTGAGTGTCAGACGATAGTTATTGGAGCAGTGTGGTGCTGCATGGAGGGTCGGGCTTGGTCACAGTGCTACCTGCTCCCATCAGAACGCTGCCATGAATGAATAGAGGAAAGGAACAAAAGGAGCACACCAGAAAAGAGGAATATATATATATATATACTGTAAGGAATGAGAGAACAAGTCAATGACAAGGACAGAAAGAGAGATAGACTGTAATGATCTGAATCACCATCGGAGACCCTGTATGTTGCTGCACTGTGGCGACTTGCAGTGGATTTATCTTTGATGTGTGCCTTGTAATATGTTGGAGGCTCATGTATAATGTGTTGGTATTTCTATGTTGTGTGCATGCCAAAAGTGCCTGAATGTTGCCAGACAAAATTCCCCCTTAAGGGACAAATATTTAATTCATTCATTTATTCAAAAGAGTAGAATTACTGTCTATAAATAGTCACTGACAAGCAACAATCACCACCACCTTCAACCCCAGATTTGCATGCAATCACAACCCTATTTTTCTCTCATCAATGCATACACTATGTAAGAGGCAATGTGACAGCATGAGAGCAGTTATGCTGCATTCCAGTGATGTCAGACAGCGGGAAATTCCGATATCCTACATGGAAAAATGTAAGTCAGAATTCCATGTGCTGGACCAGGGCAACACTTCTCAACCCCAAAATCAGTTATGTCTCATGTTCAGTGGAAGCTACATTTGATGAGACATTATTTTTAACATGATAACAGCCCTCAAAATATACTTCAGTTGGCGTCACATGACCATAAACCCAGCAAAACCTGTACACTAATGATAAAGATGTTTAAGTGAAATGTGAAGTTTCACTTACAGGTGCCAAACACCATTGACGTGATTTTGGTTGTTGCACTGGGAATTTTACAGTATTTGACATTGAGCAAGGAAAACCTCGCAGGTGTCCATCTTCCTTCCCTGTCCTTTTTCGAAGCAGGACCACTGGGACGCGGGGAGGTTGTAATTACAACCGACCAGCTGGGAATTTCTCATTTCTCACTTTGAATGGAATGCAGCATGCATAAGAGGAATGGAAAATAAAATAGGCAGTGAGAAAAAGAGAAAGAGAGAAGAGATGAGAGAGAGAGAGAAAGCCTTGCTCCTTGACTTCAATCAGTGCCTGTTGTTTGCCAACAGCTACACTCTACACCTCTCTTCACACCTGAGGTCGACAGGGTCAATCCAATTGTAGCTCAGGCTTCGGCTTCTTTCAGGAGGAGAAAACAGAGCCCAACGCCCGTTGGGGGATATCACTTAGACATACACAACATTTGAAATATAGCATCTATCTCAGCATACAACAGCAAAAGCGCACACTATGGCCTCTAATATGCCTCGTCAAACACCGCCTCTGTCCTGATCCAAAGCCCACGGGCGATGTGACGGGCCCATAGATCCAACAAGACAAAGCTTAACTTAGAATTGTGCCGTGTAAATGAAATAAAGAGGCACGGCTGAGAGCCTATACATGATGGAGCACACAGTCTCCAGCCCCTGAGGTTTCCTAAGGGACCATAGAAACAGCACTGAGGTGGAACACTGCGGAGTCCTGCAGCCTGACAGGTCAGTGTCTGCCATAAACCACAATGCGCGATGAAATGAGATGACCATCCAAGTGCATCCATGTAGCTGAAATGTCACTAAAGTACTGACACACTCATGTGTCTCTGTGCACATTCCCTCCTTCTGCTGCACACTTCAACCTAATACTTGACAATTATATTTTCTCCTTCTCTTGTGTGTGTGTGTATGTGCATGGGTGTGTGTGTGCGTGCGCTATGCTGGGCAGAAGCTCCATTAAATAATTTGACTTCTTCCTCTGTCAAAGTGAAACAAGACATCTATCCCCTGATGTTTAAGACCTTGCAGCTTTAACCCCAACATGCCAGTTCCTGACCATTCTCATACTTATGGTCTTTGCTTTAGGTCTCCAGTCGGAGACAGCGCTGAACTCTCGTTTCACAAAGTATTTACACATTTGCCTCTCAAAAAACAGCAGGGAACCCCCTGCTACCCCCATCAGCACCTCTTGGCCTCGGCTTTCATAGACCACCTGAGGTCATCCTGCACAAACTCTCTTTTCCAAAGCCATGCCCAGAGGCTAGCCTCCTCCATATACCAACAACTGCACCCATGGGCACAGCCCGTTTAAAGCTTGAAGGAGATGGTGAGGAGGGGTGACATAGAGGAGAAGAAAAGAGGAGAAGAGAAGAGGGAGACAGGAGGACGCTTCAGAGGGAACTGGATAAACAGTGGATAATGCTGCCTGAAGCAAAGACACTGTGTTGTTGCCTGATTGTCCAGAAAGCAGGTCAATCTATCGATACGCTCCTCAGTTTATTGTACACACATATACACATACACACACGCTAATACACACACACCACATTCTCACGAAGCTCCATTTACCCCCTGAAGTTAAGCTGAGGCAGTGGTGAGAATGCCTTCTCTGGCTTGTCAACTTAGAAAACACTCTTCCTCTGAGGGTCTGTCAGGAAGTTGTGATGGATAACAGGCCACTGTGTTATGTTTGTGCCTCAGAGGCAGTAAAGACACACACATGCAGGGTGCTTGTACGGTATAGCTGAAATGCTGGCATTGCAGGCAGTCTCTCTTTAGTATCACAAAGTTTTGAATTCGTACAATTTTGTAGCCGACTGACAAGAGAGGCAGGCAGCAACCCTCAGTTGAGAGGCCAACAGAGATAGAAAGAATGGGCTTATGAATGATCTAAAACTGCATAATTTGGATTGGCATCTATCAACATGATTATGCCGTTGGCATGTTGTCCCCCCTTCAAGGCATATTTGCCAACCTTACAAGTGCAGAAAGGTTGATTTTGCAATAATCACTCAAACTGGCTGCTGTAGCACTATGTTGGTTCTGGGTGGATGCTGTCTTGAACTGAATGAGAATTGTGGATTTGTTCCCCGTTACTTGCACTGCAAAGCAGAAGCTGCATGTCCAATATGAAGAAAAGGGCGGCTGAACGCCGACTTGAAACCCAATCCACAGCAATAGCAGTGGGCGGAAAATAAAAATAAACTTCAATTATTGAGAACTGTTACAGGCCTAGAAATTCTATACATAGAGGCGAATAAACTCCAATGTCCGACCTTCCTACCTTCTTTTGTTCCACATGAATGTGGCGCGTTTAGCAGCCTGGACTTGAAGGAGCATATGTGCACCTTGACTGAAAGAAGATGAATTCATCGTTCCACCATGATTGAAATTGTAACATTCTTGTTATTGTTATTCATACATTTCTTGTAGCATTTTTCTTTCATTAGAGAGATGAAAATAGACAGAAAAGACTAGAAGAGAGAGAGGGGGATGATGGGTGATGAAGATCCTAGGCCATGGACCATGAACATTGTGGTTACATGATGAGGAGCCACCAGAACAGGCCTTATGTTGCTAATTTTAATAGAGACTGTAAACGGGCAGATTTTCAAATATGACAAATCATAATGACAAATTATAGGATTATTATGGGAGAAATAACACCACAGAAGAAGACAGGGAGAGGCATGGGAATCAGAAATCTCCTCAGTTAATTGGGGCAGTTGACAAGTAAGATCTAATGAACAAACAAATGTAATGGCAGCTATAGTGATATCTGCCGCTGGTTTGTGAATTCTGACAAGTCTACATCGTACCTGTGTAAGGTACACCCAGTTCTGTCACATTTGAAAGGGATATTTGATTCTGTAGCGGCACAGTCTTCATTGTATTGACATAAATCCTTTCAATCAACCTATATGAAAGCTAGGTAAATGCTAATCACTTCAAACATACGCGCGATTGATTTCTTCCTTGACGCTTGCAATGTTTTCAAGGATAACAATAGCCCTTATTGACAAGGCACTGGAGGTCACCCAATGGATTGAGGTGCATAAAGAAGCATGTGAGGTCTTAAATACTCACAAGGCCTTTTCAACAGCCAGACAAAGACCCTAAATAAGCATTGAGAAGAGGTTCAGAGGTACAGACACACCATTGCAAAGACTGTTTTTATTTACTGCCATAATCAAGATGAAGGGCCATGGGAATCATTCATAATCTTTAGGAGATAGTGGATAAAGCTGATCTTGCCCTCGCTGACCAGCATCACCAAGGGCAAAGCAAAACACCACTGCAGTCTCAGGCACTGAGGAATATTTTATTAAAAATATACCATTCTAGTAAAGTGAAGACATTTATGCTTGTACATTGAAAAGATAACAGATTGATATCAAAATACTTCTAATGACAGCTAATTAAAATATCTCTCCTCACATCTCTGTGAGGTCTGAACTTTTGGGATTATTAAATTATTGCCTAATTTTTGACAAAAGCGCTTATTCCCATATTCAGCAAATTAGCATGAAACAATCTCTTTTTCTCGCTCTTTTTTTTTTTTTAAATACCTAAAATACATAAACATGGTTCCAGTGCTTGACTTGCTGAGTGACACTTCTCCTTCAGGGGGAGCAGCCCTATAGGAACCAGCAGGAAACAGTGTCGTCATATGAATAAAAAAAAAAAAAGATAAGACTTCTCAAGCAATTTTGATTATGCAGATTGATTCATTAATATATGCAAATCATCTGAGGAAAAACAGCTGATGCAAATCAAATGCAGTGCTCCCCACAAGACTGGGGGAGTTCGGCAAAGAAGGTTTAGTTGCAAAGTCACCGCTTTTCATGGTCGAATGTGGAATTGCAGCAATGTCACTGTGGCTTCTCAAGGGGGAATAGAATTCAGTCACCTTGCATTCAAAATCATGGATTTTATATAATAATTATACAACAGCTACAAGCATTAAACTGCTCCCCAAGCATCAGATATTGGCAACCGCTGGAATGCCTGTCAGCCAAACACATTAAAGTTTGAGCGCTACAACCTTTTGTATGACGCAGAACAGCTCAGAAAACGACAGTTAATGCAAATGAGTTATTGAAAGCACTGTGAGACTTGTAATTATGAGAGATACTGTACATCAGCGTGCTATAATATGATCTCAGTAAAGCATTTAACGTTTGAGATGAAAGAGGATGAAACAAAGAGAGAGAGAGAGAGAGAGAGAGAGAGAGAGAGAGAGAGAGCACATTTACTGTATTATACCGTGTCAGGAGTGCAGGCAAATTATCCCTGCAGTCAATTTGCCTACCAGCTACTTAGCACTCCTCATGAAAGGCGTGCGCAGTTTGCAAAGTCTAAGGTTATGTAGTAGCGTTCAGGATAGAATATTTATGTCTGTTTAAACTTTTACAGCTCATTCTTATTCACCGCCTACTTTACAGTCAATAAACAAGAGGTTCACATCACACAAGGCTTTCTGATTCAGAGTAAATCTAAATTTAAGAGGAAAACCATGAATTTACTGTGGCATTTGAATGCATCATCCGGTGGTGGTGGTTTTATGCCTGCAAAAAAATTAGCCTAAATCTTGACAGCAGCAAGGACGAAACACGGTGCATTTGTGTTGTATTTTTGATTTTTACTTTTTTCTTCTTGAGAATGGCTGGCACATGAACTCCTGTGGCCGTGATTTCACCTCGGGTTGCTGTCAGTTGTGAAGCCGTTGTTTTCCTCTTACAAAGCTATTCAGTCATGACCAACTCCCGTCCTCCAGTCTCCATCTAATCATCACTTCACCGGCTGACAAGGACGCTCATGAAAATGGTGAATTATTGGAGTGAGGCTGACTTGAGCTCTTGGTCACGTCATTGTTGAAGGATATTTCACAAATCCAAACACTGACTGATTTTGGTCATGGATGACATTGACCCACTGAAAGTGTTTTCCATCTCATTTTGATTTGGAATGAAAAAAAAAAGATAGAAATAAAAAAAAAATGGTTGATGGGTGGATTAAGGGTCTGAGCGCGTTAGCATAAGGTTAAGTCAAGAACTTGTCTATTTTCCATATTTTCCTGAGCTCTCTGCACGTGAGAAGAATTCAGCAGATCAGTGGATGCCAAACGACAGTTGAATATGTTATGCTTAAAGAGGCTTTTTTCTGTTTGACCTCTTCAGTCCATGAAAAAGCACTTACTGTTTCCTTACTTCAAAGCAGTTTGTCAAAAAAGAAGAAAAAAAAACAGCCAAATAAGTGGGAGACTGCAACTTTTGGTTCCCCTAAAATTGCCTTTAGCAGTTCTATTGATGGGATTGGGCATAGTCTTTATTCCAGAGCCAAGAAAGAGTCGTGGATTTTTTTTTTTTCTTACTTTGCTGCATGCAGCCAGAATGCATGACTTACATCTCACATGTTTTCATACTGATACCAAATTGTAGGATTCAAACAAACGCTGGGGGCCAAACAAATTGTACTCATCCTTAGCCAAAACAGCATTACTCAGAGTGACTAAAAAAAATAAAATAAAAAACCCTCAATATTGAGTTGAGATCTCTTCAGAACTTTTTAATTGATTCAACGAAGAGCTCCAAATGGATTTCTATAATAGATGAAAAAAAGTGATTATGTAATTTAAACTTGAATATAAAGTGCAGTAATGAGAAGAAACTATTTTTTACCGGCATCTGTGCTCAAAAGGGGATAGGTCTACATTTGTATGTGTGTGTGTATGTGTGTGTGTGTGTGTGTGTGTGTGTGTGTGTGTGTCACGGTCATTGCACTTCAACGAGCTGAAGAGGCCCTTCACACTGCAGACTTTCTACATCTTCAAAACATGACGCTGCCCTTTCAACTGTGCTTGGTGCTGATAATGATTATGAAAAAAAAAAAAAATATATTCCTGGAATATGCTTCCACAGTTTGTTTACCACACTGTTTCAACAACTTGCTTTGCACTTGTTATAATGACTGAAAACTCTGAATTTGGAGTGAGTGAAATGCTGTGTTCCCTACCCCCTACTATGAGACTCAGACACAGTCCAAAATAGATCCCCCTAGTGCAGCATCTGATAAGAAATATTAACACGAAAACATGCACAGAGAGCTACAAAGGAATGGTAATGGGAGCGCAAACATTCACTGGTTTGGCCCCTATCATCATAACCACCAGACCTAAATCCAGTCACTTCATTTGGAGTGTTTAATTCATTACGGGAGCTATTGATTATTAGCACATAACAAGTCAGGAAGTGGAGTGAAATCCAACAAAGCAATGGAAGGAAAAAAAAAAAAAAAAGAAAAATCCCCAAACATTAGCGTGCGCCGACGAGTTACTTAGACCGTTTAACAGCTTGTGTGAGATGTAAAAGCTATTGCAAATACTTTTTAAATCCTCGCATGTTTATAGGGTCTCCACAGCCGAACAGTATACTTCCACAGAGGAAATAAGCCTTGTGTTTGATTCTGCTATCGGTATTCATCAGGCCCTGTTTGGTGCCATTGAGCAGCCACACAGCTTACGGCTCTATTTTCGGCAGAGCTGGTATGAAGGCAGTATGTGTAAGCTCTAAGCCTCAGATAAAGCGGAATCGGGCACGGGGCAAACTGCCGTGGGTTCAGGATGGTGTGACCAAGCAACTTCTTAATTCTAACTAGGAAAGGAGGTGTTGGTGTGTTTCAAACGGAGTGTAAATCATGCCGCGCGCCTGCATTAATCTGGTAAAGACGGCTGGACAAAGTTAAGTACTTGCGTAACTTGAACACGCTGTTTAAAGTTTGGGAGTTTAGGACGGGCAAATCCCACATGTGCAGCCGTAATTATCTTCACTCTGGCCCACAAAGGCAAAGGACAGGCAAGTAGGAATAATATTTCCTTATCGGTTCTACTCGGTAGATCATAATGGATCTGATAGGGACACGAGGAAGCTGATTAGTAATTCTACTGCAACCCTCCTACATGAGAAGATCTGCGATAAGCGCCATCCATCAACCCTGACGGACTCATTCAAACTGATGGGAGAGGCAAACCTATCTCTTGATAAGCACTCCCACTTTCAGATAGGCCTGTATATTGTGACAACATGGAGGAGCAGCTGAAATAGTCCTGGGAGCTGCCGAGGAGAGCGTCGGTTCCTCAGTATAGCAGAGACATCTGCTGGCTACCCGCTGTCTTACAGCTCAGACAGATGAGCTGGGGGAAGACGGCATTGTGTGCGATGGAGGGGCAACTTTGCTTGGCAGTCATGGTCACATTTTGACTTTGTTTCACTCCCCTCAGCCAGAGACCGTGGAGACAGTCCTGTGATATAGCATGATCCAGCAGCAAAGCTTGTCCTTTCCTGGATCACATCACATTAAACAGAGGTTACCTTCTAAAAGCCAGTCGAGAGCTGGACTAATACCTTCAATATTGGTTAGAACAACTTGTCCATGGCCGCTGCCCTTCCTTTAGTGGAGGTTTAGCTCCTGCTTCCAACCGGGGTTAAAGTAATTTATCAGTTTCCCAATATGTCAGATCAATAATAGGCTTTAATTAAATACTGTCCGGTCATGTCATCCACCTCCATGATGGATGTCCTTTCCTGACCACAGCTACATAAAACCAGGCTGTGAAGTGTGCAAACTGTAAAAAAATGTATTTTCTTTTTATTGTTGAGCTAGAAGGCAGCTGGTAGGGCTAAACCCTCGACCAACACTGGATAATTCTTCAACGTGCAAAACAGCAGCGTCTACACGGTTAATGTTTGTGTCACATTTGTCTTCCTGGTTTGATTTTCTGACAAAGTAGCGTGTGAATGCGCTGCTATTTAGTAGCTGACTTGGAGGTCCTGCATATTGATCTCCCCACCAGGAGATGAACGCAGCATAAGAATTACGGCCGAAAAATGGCATAAATCCCAGATCCCAATTAGCACCAAAATGTAATCTATGGATCCCTGGGCCAAGGACTGGATGTCCACCAGATTTCAGCCAAAAGCGTTTATAATTTTTGAAGATATCTTGTCAACTAACACCAGACAAATCTTCCTCCGACTTTTTGTCACTGAGTTGTTGCCAATAAATGAGTTATTGCAGTTAGTGAGTTTCTCCTGCAACAAAGAACTGTTAACCTCCCAGAATTTCATTAGTCTGGGTTTCAGTGGGCAGTTTTAGTGTCACATGATGTTTAATATGCCGTTTCAGAGCTGACAAGAATAAAAGCCTGGGAGAAACCATCAATGCTTGTAATTTTTGGGTCATAAAAAATGTCAAAATTTTAAGATGTATAAAATCAGTGAAAAATATCAGCTATCACAGCTCCAGTATAGAAATAGTTGTGCCTACATTTGACAGAGTACAGTCACTAATTTATCACCACATACTTCTCCTGCTCCCATCTCAGTGAAGCTAAAGAAGAGAAAAATGCAGAGAGGCAAAGCATGTACATGCAAAAGGGCAGCTTATCTGAAGTTGTTCAAAAATCATCAGGCAGTAATGAGTCTTATGCTGGAACATATTTTTAGATTTGGGATGAATATTTCATTTGTGCTGTCATTTGAGGCTGAATGAAAAGACACCAATACAAATGGCACTTGGCCTCAGTCAACAAGATCTCATTCACCGTGCCCAGGTGCATCGGAACATCATTTACAAAGGATTTGAGGGCTACTCAGTGGAACTGGAAGTTTGCAAGGACAGCGGTTGTATTTACCGGCCGGAAAGGAGAGCGGCCATAGACTAGCCTGCAGAGATAACACAAGCAATTTCAATAGTGAGCGAGCAAAAGAGAAAATGATGGGATTCTGGACCCATGCACCACACATGTTGGCCAGCTCCAACTGTGCTCGCCTGCGCGTGTGCACATGCCTGTGCAGGTGTGTGTGTGTGTGTGTGTGTGTGTGTGTGTAGGCATGTTGTGCAAACACATCCACCCAACATCATATGAACAAACTTCTCCCATTATTTATCAATTTAGTTCATATCCACATTTAATCAACACAGCCATATTTATCTCCAGCTGCTCTCTGATGCTTTGATGCTTCAATCATATGGCCAGAGATCTCAAATTCACAGCCATATGCTGCCAACCTAATTCTTGAGAGAGGGCCATGTTTAAAATGACTACGTGCTATGGCTGCCAAGCCTGCTCTGAGTGGAATTAATTAAAAAGTACTATACTATCCCATCTGCCCGGCACATGTTGGCAATGCCCCCAATGTCTGCACTGTGGGGACACAATTGAAAAATAAGCGGGAGAATGAGAATCCTTATGTGAGCCTGTGTATTTGCGGGAGAGAGTCCGTATCGGAGGTTTA